>BPLS01031421.1:0-43268 GCA_019656275.1 Rhododendron kiyosumense
GGCTTTTTCACTCCACCTTGAGGCACTCTAACTGACTCCACAACCTTTTTCTAAGACTTATTTTGCTTCTTCTTGCCTTTTGACTTAGAAGTAGAATCCTTTTCCGCCACTAACACAACTGGTTTCTTCACACCCACAAGACCCTCAACTGCGTGGAGTTCTTTAAGAAGTTTCGCCAAAATAAAATGCATTTTGTTTATAGAATAGTTAAGGTGAAATTACTTAAAACTCTCAGACTGCAGTAAATTAAGAACGAAATCGATCTGGGTTTCTCCATCAATTTTAGCTCTAAGGATCTCTAGTTTATTAAGAAGAGTTATCATCTTCACAACATGATCCCTAATCAGGGTCCCTTCAACATGGGTGATACTCGCCAATTTTTATAAAATTTTGCTCTGTGGCATTCTCATCAAGTCTAGGAGGGCACACCTCAGACAACACAAATTTGTATCCCTCAGCAGTTAACAGAATATTCAAGTTTCTTTTTCAGTCAATATAATTCAATTCAGTAAGTTTATTTACTTTGAGAATAATTACCAGTGAATTGAAAGAACTCATTTTTGAATCTAAGAATCACATAACAACAATTATGAAGGGCAATAAAAACTTGAATTTCATTTTAATATTGGTTCCCTCCACCACATGTTAAAAGAAAAACATTGGCAACCCTACACACCGTGAAGAGCATGCCTCGATAGGAAGGTCGTCTACTCTTCATCATTCGTGTAGATAGGCACAAACTTTTAATTTTACTATCTAGACACTAGACCATGCCGAGAAAAATTAAATAGCCAATATTCCTTTGGTCCTATAAATAATAACAGTGACTCAGATAGAGAAGATATTATTATTTATAGCTAAGTGTATACCATTACTTAGCTTTTAGACCTATTGTTCCTTTATGAACCACCTCAGATGGAGAAGTGACCCACACAACAATTATCTTAGAGCTATCCCTTTAGGAAGTTTGTACCGATGATGCCACAATTAATTTTATCTGATAGGGAGGAATGTTTTGAAATCAACACACAAAATTAATTATATCATCTACAGATTAGAAATGGAGACCATGAGATTTATCCAAAATAAATTCCCTCTCCCACTTAGTTATTTAAAAAATTTGTGAGGGGTTATCAAATTTTCGAGTTTGCAAAAAATGTGATCTAGGTCAAAGGCCAAATATTACCATGTTGTCTCAATATGGTAAACTATCACATATGCAAATAATATGGAAACACAACTAATAAGGAAACACAAGATAAGGAATCTAGCTATTATGGTCAAAGATGCAATTTTTGAGCGGCAAGAAATCCTTCCAAACTTGAAATCCTTAAGCAATAAGGAGTCCATGAATAAAGAGTTCTTCCAAACTTGAAATCCTTAAGCAATCCTTCCAAACTTGAAATCTTTTGGCTATACTTGTGTGGAAGACTTAGATAATTTGAATAAATCAAGGAAACCAAAATCCAACCGTGCTTAGGCAATAAAATTCGAATTTATTATATTCCCGCGTAAACTGCACAACTTTCAGTATTTTGGCCATATATTCCTCATCCGACCTCCGATTGAAGTGATTCAAATTGGGTTGGATTTGAAATTCATTTATCTACAACTTCCATGAAGAACAGATTTTTTAATTTCAACGTTTACTAGGTCGAAATAGTCCTGCAATCAGACCCTACGAATCTGAAAAAAATCTATTGCGAGCCAAACAACTTGTATCTTCTGTATCTACCATCCATGCTACCATCGATTGTTTCAAGCGTCGTGTTCGTATTTGTCTGCTTGAGAGTGTTTGTTTTGAATTCTATGGGGAACATCAAGAATCGTATGAACCGTATTTGTGTGGGTCTCGAAAAAAGGAGTCGGTTTATGCTATTGGCGAGCTTAACATTAGATGAGGATGCCTCTATGCGTAGGGAGTTACCTTTAGTAGTTTGCGACTTTCGGGATGTGTTTCCAGAAGAGTTGCCTGGTTTACCTCCCGAGAGAGAAGTCGAGTTCATGATAGACTTACTTCCAGGCACCGCTCCTATTTCGATACCTCCTTATCATTTTGCGCCCGCTAAACTTAGAGAATTGAAAGTTCAATTGCAGGAGTTAGAAAGTTTGGGGTTTATCCGTCCTAGCACATCACCGTGGGGAGCACCGGCTTTGTTTGCCCAAAAGAAGGATAGTTCACTCCGTTTATGCATTGATTATCGTAAGCTCAATCACGTAACCATTAAGAACAAGTATCCCATGCCGAGAATCGATGACTTTTTTTATCAACTCCAGGGTGCCACTTGTTTTTCCAAAATCGATTTGAGATCCGGTTATCACCAATTAAGGGTTCTTAGAGAGGATATTCCTAAAACCGCTTTTCGTACTCGTTATGGCCATTATGAGTTCGTTGTTATACCTTTCGGATTGATGAATGCTCCAACTACGTTCATGGACTTGATGAATCGTATCCTCCGTGCTTATCTAGATCATTTTGTCGTCGTCTTTGTGGATGACATCTTGATTTACTCGCCTACTGAGGAAGAACATCAATCTCTTCTTACCATTGTTCTTGAACTCTTGAGAGAGCACCAATTGTACACTAAACTTTGTAAGTTCAAGTTTTGGTTATCCGAAGTTAAATTTTTGGGTCACGTGGTTTCGAAATGTCACGCCCTGCTTTTTAAACATATTTTCAAAATAATAACATTACCAAAAAGGTCCTTTGAGTTTAGCATAAATCGGAGAAAGTTCAAGTATCAAAGTTAACAGCCGGAAATAACAAAGTTAGTTACATTCTTCCAATGTCAAAAGTAAACGTCAAAATATGGTTACAGAGCCATCTACCCAATTCCCCAAAGACCATAAGTGTAGATGTATAAATAACCGTCCAATAAGCTCACAAAAGATGTCTTTTCTTTGCAGGCACGCACTCCATGCAACATTAACTAGTTACCTTGATTTGTACCTGAAAAAAAGGTTAAAGGAAGGGTGAGCTTACTAGCTCATACATAAATCTTGAAATGAAATACATGAAAACATGTTATATTCAATTACCGAACAAGAGGCTCAATGGGGAAGGATAGTAATTAATCCAAGACACAATTCAAGTCGAATGACAAGCCAAACCTTTGATTAACAACTTTATCTCTCTTTTCATTTCTCAAGCAACACAAGTCATAAGTCTAGCTCAACCAATCAACAATGCGTGATATGTGATGCAAGGCAATGCACCGGGCAATGTTGGACCCCGTAACCCTCGCCAAGGTCCCACCAAGAAGGTGAACTGGGCTTCATCCATATTGACGTGAATTCTGGGCGGTGTTGGGTCCCGTAACCCTCGCCAAGGTCCCACCAAGAAGGTGAACTGGGCTCCGTGTAGCGACCCGTAATTTTGACCTATATTTTTTTTTAAGAAGTATTGTAATTATTAGTAAAGGCGTGACACGTGGAAATACGAATAGTGTTGTGGTTACTTGATTGGGGTTAATGTGATGTCATTATTTGTGAAAGGGAACAAGTGTTATTAGTGTGTGCATGTGTGTAAGTGTGGGTGAGTAGCATGGAATAATTTTCCTCTTTCTTTTCCTATATCAGCCGACACACTCACACACACATATCATATATCTCTCTCTAACTCCCATCCGGCTCTCTCTCGCCTCTCACCCCTCCATCAACTTCTCTCCAAAATTTCATCATCTTAGAGCAAGATTCCGGACAAAGTCTGAGAATTAAAATTGCTCCTCAGAGCGAGGGCTTCCAATCCATCCAAGAAAAATCATGATCGGACAACATGGGAGCTCGGTTGACTTGGTCAAATGGTCCGGTTTTGTTCAAAACCCGTGAGGTAGGGATTTCTTACTCTTGTTATGCATTTATACGGTGTTTATGCACTTAGATAGTGTCTTGTTTCGTTGTTTGAGGTTGTTCTTTCCATTTTTGAAATTCTGCAGAAACAGGTCACCGTTTATGGGGTTTTTCATCGTCTTAAACTTGGAATTGAATTTTTGTTCCTTCATATGAAATAGAGTAGACTTAGAGCCCGTTCTAATGCCGCTAGAATCACCCAAAACCGTTGAGAATTGAATTAATGGTGGATTTTAGAAATCTGGTTACGAATCTGTCTCGTGTTCTACTGTTTCTGCTCGTTTTCTGGGTATGCGCCCAATTTTAAATGGCTGTAACTTTCTCGTCTGATGTCTGTTTTATAGAAAATTTATATTGGTTCGAAGGTCTTGAAGTTAGCTTTCATTTGCCACTGGAATAGTCTTAAAACTCTTAGTACACAGAAAGTTATGATCATTTGAGTGGAGGTGTGTCAATCTGTCACCCAAATTCGTATCACTTCGGTAAACGCCTATTTAACCATCCTTGGAGTCCAGATTTGACTAGGGTTCCTTCATACCTTTTAAGCTTCATTCACTTGCGCAACTTTTGGGATTGGGATCGCTCAAAAATATTAAGAACTCGATTTATTATGATTTTTAGAAGATTGTCCTGTAATCTGAAAGTCTGGGCGGCGTACAAAGCTGCGTTTTTCATCGTTTGCTATGGCTAAACGATGCTATTGGTTATGGGTCCTTATGGGTTTAAAAGATTGGTAAGTTAGTGAACTTTTGGCATTAGAATCATTGAAAAATATTGAGTATGGAATTTTTAATAAGTTATCAAACACTGACTGCTCTCTAGGACAGTTTTGGTCCGTTGATTCTCGTTCGTTTGTTTTGACTCCCAATCACTTCTAACACCTTTTGAACATCATTAAACCATCTTTAAGCTCGATTACTCGAGTTCCAATGAGTTAATGATCGTTTACATTCCTTTGATATCCGTTAAGCATTATCTTAGTGTTGTTGTAAATGAAAAACGTGATGTAAGATTGTTTAGGAGCACCAAAGGCTAAGTGAGACGTTGTGGGAAGTATAGTTGGTAGACGTGAGCTTTTCTAGTGATCCGAGTGGTAGCACAGTAATGCGTATCCGTGTAATTTACTTATCCTTCGAACTCTTTTGGCGCTCATTCCACGAAATCTAAGTATCAATATTAGTGAGTAGTATGTTGTAGAGTTGCTATGGAGTCAGTATGATATTGTGATGTACTAAGAGAAAAGGCTTGTACTGATTTGTCAGTTGATATTATGTTATGATTGATCGTTTGGAATACATTGAAATGTGATTGTCGATGCATGTTTGACCTATAAGTCGGCTTGATTGACGTGCTCTATTGTGTCATGAGATTAGAGAAGTGTTTGTTGAATGAGTTGTATGATTAATGGAATTTGAGTGGTTGTAATTGAGAATTGGAATAAGAAGTGATTGCAACGCAGAGGGTGGAAACGCAGAGTGGTCGAGATTACGAGAAGTGTTGAAATAGTTGTGAACCTATTGTGAGTACGTTTGACTGATGTGAGTTTAATAATGTTTCTACTTGACACATGAACGGTTAGGAATACTTACAAGTTGTTTGGAACTCTTTGGCCGTAGTCCGTCTTCCGTTGTAATAAAGTCATGTTTCTCATGTTCACTTATCAAATTCTCCCTCTTCGTGCATACTTCATCGCATTTTCATATAGCTTGAGTATAGATTTCTCTACTGGGCTAGTGTAACTCAACCTATCATTTTTCAGGTACACTACAAGGACACAGTTTGGGAGAGTGTGAAGTGCATGCTGACATCAAGCTAAAGATATTTTTTTGAAGTATTTGTCTTTCTTCAAAAATCAACTGCATTGTACTATTTTCTACATTTTGGATTACTGTATCAACTGACAGATTTGTGAGGTTCAAAAACTGTATTGTAATTTGGGGTACCGTATGTACTATTGTGAGGATTTGTATTTAAAATGGTATTGTTATTTATGTTAAAAATCGAGGGCGTGACATTTACAATTTTTTAAATAGAAACTATAATAAATTAGACATCATAATCGAATAGGTAATCAATTTTGTTATATTCAATTATATGTTGATTAGACAATAAAATCGATTTTGTAATTGAATTGAGTACAATTGGGAAACAATGTGAAGTCGATTACTCAATTGATTTGCTAATGGATGGGTTTCAGTAAGTCCTCTAATCAATTGCGAAATAAGTTAAGAACAACATTGCAATAGATTCCAAAATCAATTGTTTTGAATAACACGTACAAATAATTGATTATATGATAGATTATATTTCTCTGCGGTTTCAATTGCGTAATTGATTGGTATTGATAATACTTGTAATCAATTACATTATCAAATATGAGTATTAGTTATTTGTAATTTGGATGCAAGCACTAATTTACAAAACTTTAGTAATATGTCTATTGACCAAAAAATAAATAGCACGTCCTAAATATTGTTATCTTTACACATAACTGTAAAATGTATTGGTAAATTTATCTCATCACCTTCACTCTCTTGACCACCCATTAACTTTGTTAGTGTTTCCTACTTGATTAATACGGATGATCAACTTCGCTAGTCCTTTTAATTGGACTATTTGTGTGAAATAATTTTTTTTCATATGCATGTGAAAGTTCGATCACTACGCAATTGAAGGTATTGTGAAAAATGTTAAACATCATAATATTTCAAAAAATTCCAAAAAAAAATAAAAAATGGCCACATATATGAAACACTTTAAAAAGGGTGCTGATTTTGGCACTCCCTTGGAAGTGTTATTAACAAAATGGGGAGTGCCAAAATCATTGGCCTTTAAAAATCCTGCAAAAAAAAGATGCCTTAACTTGACTTTTTATTCATTATCATAATGATAGTATCTTTTTTCTTTAATAATTATTTAGAACAACGTATTTTAAAGAAGTAAATTATTTTCACTTGAAATAATTTTAGCTTCAAAGTTTTTAAAAAATAAAATTATTATTTTTAACATAAATTAATTATCAAAAATAAAATTGGGCCTAATTTTTCAAAGGAAAATAAAGATATATGCTGGTTGGGAAGAGAGTGAGAGGCTTGAGGGGATTTTCTTTCCATTTTAGTTAATTCATAGGGTTTATCTGTTGCACTGGTAACATATTATTTGTTAGTAACATATCATAACATTTTAAAGGGTCTAGATCATTTTTTAAACATCTAATGGTAATCAATGAGGGTGCATATGACACACACCCAAATAAAGGGTGTGTTTTGTAGCACTTCTCTCTCATGTTTTATTAATTTTTTCGAGAACAAGCAAGAACATCAACAACGTTAAGTAGGAGAGGGAAGGGACTTTAACTCTAAACCTAAGTGAACTTGGAAAAATCATCCAACCACTTGGTCTAACTTCCAAGTTCACTTCATCAATGTTTTTACATTCTCTCTTTAGAGGTATATGTAATGTAGTGTATTGGATATTATATTCCGTGCTTTATATTAGGTTTCCCTTGAAAATACTTCCGGTTGGGGATTGGGATAGATCTTGTCTCTACCTTTGGTGCAGAGGGAGAGGAGGATGTTGGAAGAGAGAAGTGACACAGGTGAACGGGAGGGAATCCTGAAGGATATTTCTAATATCTGTTTTTCTTTCTGCTGTATTTTGTCTTATTTTATATTTGTTGTACATTCCGAATCATTTCATCAAATATACCCAAGTCCTGGACGAGGTGTCTTGTCACAGTAACTTTTCCCGTAACCTACGAGATTTTGCCTGTGAATAAACCCGTGATCTGTAGCACTACTGTTTGATTATTGTTCTTCATAAATCATATAAAAGCATCTGGATTGGAGAAACTTTGAGAATTTGATGCTGTGAATATAAAAGAGAGCGCACTAAAAGTTAGTCACTGTTGCCGCTACACACTGTCATGACTTTTGCGCACAGGTAGCCGTTGCTGTAGATTTTAAAGATCAAGCCGGTGAACAACAAACAATGCAGCAGAACCTCCAAAACATTTGCCTCAAGACAGGGGCCCCAATGGAATGTCATGCCGCGGCGATCCTTACGCCTTTTGCTTTTTCCAAGCTCCAAGAACAACTTATTTTGGCGGCACACTATGCCTCGTTCCAGATGGAAGACGGGTTCCTCGTGAGACACCACACGAAGCTCGATGGAGGCAGGAAAGTCTACTGGGTTCCCCGGGAGGGCATTGTAAGTTGCAGCTGCCACCAGTTTGAGTTCTCTGGGATTCTTTGCCGGCACGCCCTTCGTGTCCTGTCTACCGGAAACTGCTTTCAAATCCCAGAAAGGTATCTTCCGCTTCGTTGGCGACGAATAAGGATGTCGGACCGCTTTCCACCATCTCTCCTAAAACCAATTGGTGGTAGGAATGACTTCAATTAAGTCTTTTATAGCATTCGACATCGTACTCGCAAGTCTGTTTCCACCATCTCTCCTAAAACCAATTGGTGGTAGGAATGGCTTCAATTAAGTTTTTTATAGCATTCGACATCGCACCCGCAAGTCTGTTTTTAGAGCGGTCGCAGGGAGTGGCATTGTATAACCAAATCAATTGGGCACTCTGGAACCAACAAAGGATACCCTCCACAAAGCTCCTTCATCGTGTTCCAAGTGACCATGCAGAAAGAGTTCAGTTGTTGCAGAGTATGGTATCAACTCTCATAACGGAATCAGCTAAGTTGAAAGAGCGGCTTGATATCGCAACGGAACATGTTTCCGTGCTTCTATCTCGGATAAGAGATCAGCCAGTGTTGCCACAAGGTATGAGAGATATCTCCTCCATCCATAGGAATCTTTGAATTTAGTTGACCTATTTATGATCAGTCACAAGCTTTAGAATGGAAAAATGTGGTGATGTCAGGAAGTTTGCTGGTTTTTGTAAGTGCTACAGTTGCCAGATGTTTCCTTTCTCTGTGTAAAAGGGGTGCAAGCCGGCTTCTGGGCTGATCTCCCTTGCGTAGAGTTTTTGTTGTTCTTGTTGAATTCAACACAATCACCGGGCACCGGATCCCCTGTCCTAATTTGTCTATCCTAATTTATCTGTCTCACTCCCCTGTCTCAGTAGTCTCCTTGCGCCACATATGCACTTCTTCCTCCCCTCTAACACTCAGTTAAACTCCAACTAGTAACTACTCCCTTTCACAATTTAAGGGAATTATTAAACAATTTTTTTTTATAAAATTCGATTTTTGGTAAAAAATTAAGTGTTTCAAATTTCAATCTGTTTGATCGGGTGGAAAGATTTTAGTTTTCTGATCATTTTATCCTAAATGGTCATAATTAAGTTTTGACTCTAGGGCTCTCGTTGATTAGTTCTAAAAGATATTTGATTTTATGACTTTCTTAGGGTTAATCAACGAGAACTCTAGTGTCAAAATGTAATTATGATCATTTAGGATAAAATGATCAGAAAACTAAAATCTTTCCACCGGTTCAAACGGATTAAAATTTGGAATACTTAATTTTTTAATCATATTTTTTAATATATAAACCGTCTAAAGAGGTTAAAAAATTAAGTATTCCAAATTTCAATCCGTTTGAACCGGTGGAAAGATTTTAATTTTCTAATCATTTTATCCTAAATGATCATAATTAAATTTTGACTCTAGGGCTCTCGTTGATTAGTCCTAAGAAAAATAATCAGAAAACTAAAATCTTTCCACTCGATCAAACAGATTGAAATTTAGAACACTTATTTTTTACCAAAAACGAAATTTTATAAAAAAAAATTGTTCAATAATTACACCTAAATTGTGAAAGGGATTAGTTGAAGTTTAACCAGGTGTTAAAGGGAGGAAGAAGTGAATATGTGGCGCAAGGAGACTACTGGGACAGGGGAGTGGGACAGGCAAACTAGGACAGAGGATCCGGTGCCCAATCACCGAGGGGGGTTGTGTTTCCTCGGCTGAAGGATTTCACACGGAAGCTGTAATGTAAAGGCATGCATCTATGGAAAAGGTATAAATTTTTTCTCTATGTATGCATGGTCGAATTTCTCAACTGGAAAGGACAAGAACGGGTCAGAGAATCCCACCGTATGAGGAGCCCTACCACCGTACGAATGGTCGGATTTTTCTTTTCCGACAAAATATGCTTTTCCAACTGCCAGGATGTTCTCACACCCGACTTCCTTTCAGTCAGCGTTTATCATGAATTTGTGGATTTCTGTTGCTTATTCTTACTTTACCTTCATCTTTTATTGCCCTAGAGGAGAATGCTGTGGTTATCACTGTTGGAGCGCCTTCCGCAGTGGTTATCTTGTTGGTTCATTGGCCACTCCACAAAAATTCTTACGTTAGATCATTTGAAATCTTTGGAACATACATAATGGTAAGTTCATATGTACCATATGCATACGCTTAACGACAGTGCTCTCGTAGATTTGCTCTCATTCATATTGCTCTTTAGTTACTTGAGGAGGTTGGTCCAGACTCCATTAGGCACCCAAAGGCGGAGAAGATAACAATGGTTTGGGCAAATGACTGCCTGGCATGAAACATGTTAAGTAGGCCATAGGATATAAGGTGTTGATTTGGTTCTAACGTGAAGTTGATTTATAGAAAACCATTTGTTGAATCAGAAGTGAAGCGTGCTCTTTTCAAAATGGGAGGGTGGAAATGGAGATGTCCAGGTCCAGGTCCAGGTCCAGGTCCAGATGGTATTCCAGCAGCCTTCTATTGAATTCAATGGCCCCTGGTGGCAAGGTTACATGTTGAAGGAGGTAAATAAAACCTTCATTCCCAAGGAAAACACCCCTCAGAATATCCATAATTATCAAGGATCGACCCATTAGCCGATGTTTGTTGTGTATTGTTGGCTAAATCCTGACTGGGTTATGTTTCTTCATTCGACTTACTTTATCGGCTACTCCAATCTCTTCTATCGTTTTTTTTCCTGATCAACCAAAAATTACAGATAATATATATAAGAAAATATTACAAATATAGGCTCCATTTGTTTCGAGGTAAAATATTTTACATGTAAAATATTTTTTACATGTAAAATGTTCCATTTGAAGAGTTCCGATTATTGTTGACAGGACAGGACTGAATCGAATTGGACAGGAACTGAGCCCGTACTCAAACTCATCCCTTCCATGCAATTGGAAGAGTTCTGAACCGGTGATAGGGCAGTTGGGGATAGGGTTAAGTTTGGGCTCTTGGATTGGGCCAAGCCCATATGTTTATTAGAGGCTTTTATTTTGGGGTCTAGCCCTCCAGTGTTTGAGCTTTGTCCCAACACAGGTTTTCTTTTCTTTTTCATCAAACCTTTGGTTGGATTCGCCTCCCCCTCCCCCTCCCCTCATCTTGATGCACCATTTGTCAAAATTTTCGAACAAACTTTTTGCCTGTCAAAAAAATAATTGGAAGAGTATTGAACTGGGAGTACCAGTAATAGACGCATTATGTTGTGAATCACTCAATTCAACTTAGACATGCACAAGCAACACCAATTTCTTTTAATATGCAAGGCAAGATTATTTTTCTACTTACCAAAAAAGGAAGATTTATTTTTCTTGTCTTTTACAGTCTAAAATACAACATTGAGTTTTCAATGTCTCAAATAAATATAACCATATATTTCTATTAATTAAAAAAATTCCCGTAACTTACGAAAATAAATTACACACAGTACCTTATTGCGAATAGTACAAATAACAAACAAAAGTCATTACAACCATCAAACAAAAAACAGTAGGCCAACTATTAGGCTTCATCAAACAACTTTGCTAGCACACCACGCATACATACACAAACACTTAGGCATACTCATATTGTGGGTGAGCCCCACACAAAGTGCACAGTATCCAATGGTACAATAGTCCAGCTACTGCATTTATCAAGCAACTATGCTAAACACACATACAAATGACGAAGAAAATACAAGTACAGAATCAAGAAGAATGGAATAACTTGCCACAGGAGACCGCCCATGACTACATCCAAACGGGTAAGGGAATCTCCATGCTTGCTAATTCTTAAAAGCTCGTTGGGATGTCTTTTCTTCATTGAGTTCCATCGTTGCATGGTCTACAAAAGACGGAGCGTTAGGAAATGACATACAAATGTGAAGACATCTCTAGCGCCGGTTATGTGAGTCTCAAGAAATAATTTTCTTTAGACGTTACTGTTATGGTAAAGCTTCCAGTTTGCAATAAAAAAAGGTTTTTTTTTATGGTTGTTGAAAACAAAAAAAGAGTATACATGGTACAGGCATGTGTTTAAAAACTTGTTTTAAAAGTACTAGAGGGGGTTGCCGGAGGAAAGGAAAACGCTGAAGGAGGTGGCAGAAGGTGGGAGCTAGGAGTCATTGAAGGGTCATCAAAGGCAGTGGACGAGGTGGGGAAGTCGTCGAAAGGGTCATCAGAGGTAGTGGTTTGAAGTTGGACAGATGCAAGAGGGGTTGCCGAAGGGAAGAGAGTCACCAGAGACGGTGGCTGGATGTGCAGGAGTCGTTAGAGGTTAGCCAAAGAGGAGGCTGGCGGAAGGAAACGGTGGCATAAGGTGGTGGTTAGCGGCGGTGCGGCTATGTTACATGGACTCTTCTTAATGTATTAAGGTACCCATGTTGGACATGCAACACTTTCGGATAATAGTATCGGATATCTACCCGACATTTGTAGCTTGACATTCACCTAGGAAGCATATCCAGTGATTGGAATTTATCATAGAGCCAAGTATAAAACTCTTGAAATATGCGCGAAAAATATATATGGCTGACCTTCGCTGAGGTGTCCCTGCTTCATAGCAAAGCATGTTTTTACGAGAACCCTACCAAACATCACCTCATTGTTCATATTAGTTTTCATGAACTAATCTTTTTCAAAAGTTATCCTTTGAAAACATGAGTTCTTTGGCAAAAAAGAAAATCCTTAAAATCAACAACCAAATGACTTTTCTGAAGATCTTGCGAAACAACAAAAAACATCGACATTTGAAAAACGAAACATTACCTGAAGATGCATAATTTCTGAAGCCCTTCTTTGTCCTCTTGATTCTCCCACTGCAATGCTCCCCACCACTGTTCATCTACTTTGATACGTTCCAGATTAGCTACGTCACCTTTGTTGAAAGGCAATTTATGCAAACCTGGGCAACCGAAGATCTCGAGCTTCTCCAAGGATGGCCACTTCAGTGACTCAACGGCACAAATGCTGCTTAATTTTTCCATGTCAAGGAGAATCAGTTCCTTGAGTTTTGGCAGTACAGGTAGATTCCCAACATCAGCTTCTGGAATTATGTCTTTAACTTCATCGCACTTCTCAATTTTCAAATGCTGGATTCCATGAAGCAATTGAATCGCACCAGGAGGAAAAACCTCGACCAGAATTTGACAACCGGATAGAACAAGAGTCGTTAATTTGGTTAGAGTTCCAGGTTGAAGTGGTCCTTCCTTCCAAATGCTTTTCAACATCGGCAGATTCTTTACAAACAATTGCTCTAAATTAGGTAGCAAATCACTACCCACTGTATCCATGATGGTTTCCATTGCGTCACACCCTTCAACCAGACAACCTTGGATCTTGTTCATGTTTGCAATTCCAAAGTCGGATAGCTGCTTGACGTCCTGATGGTTGACTAATTCAAATCCCTCGGCTTCTGCAAGGACCTCAAGAATTGGAGTATTGCTACCAACACCATTGCAATACATGACATACTTTGTGTATTCATCAAAGTCGGGATTATGGTTATATTCCCAGCTTTCGCTGCCAATGAAAAAACGGAATGGCCCAATTTTTTTGAACACTTCCCACCACCTCCTCCTGACATAAGTTAGAAGAATTCTTTCTTCTGGAACGAGGATACGAACAGTCAAAGGTGCAATCTCTATGACATCTACAATGCTATTGGAAAAGCAAACCTTGAGTTTCTTGAAGTTTTGCAAACAAGCGACTTCTTTTATTAGATTCTCTACCACCTCATTAGTCAACTGCTCGCATGATTCCACATAAATGACCAATTCTTCCAATCCAGAAAGTTTTGAAATCATGTTATAGTTAAAACTCACATTTTGAGTGTCATTTCCATTTCCAAAGGATACCCACAAGCGCCTTAATAAAATCAATTCCTGAATGTCCGGTGGTATATAAGTGATTCCACTCCCATGAATATCAAGCGATTCAAGACTTGTGAGTTTCACGATGTGAGAAGGGAGATCCACCAATTGTTTGCAATTATTGAGGTACAAGACTTGTAGGCTACTCAAGATTGAAAGAGATGATGGTAACAATGTTATTCCAGTATGAGATAAATCCAAAACTCGGAGCTCTTTCATATGCGTAAAGAATGCTGGAGGGATTACCTCTAGACGTACATTTTTTTGAAGGAATAGGGTGGAAAGCATGCTACAGTCGGGGGAATTAGGTAGTTCATTCAAGTGATTTTCACCCAAGGAGATCCTTCTCTTCTTTCTCCAACTTTTCTCATCTGGGGGTTCTGTTAATTCTTTGTTAGTTTCCACCAGATGGTTACATTGAGGATTATCTTCCAATATGTTTAAGGCCAATTTTCGGATGGATTTGTGCATGGTAACATGATAGTCACTATTACCTTTCTCAAGCAATGACACATTCTTTAGGTGACTCAATATTAATTCCGCAGTCATGACAGGATCCTCTCTTGGTTTATTGACATCCCCAAGAAGATCTTCAGCTGCCCAGCACTCCCACAAAGAATCTATGTTGATGTCACTGCCTTCGGGATATAATGCACCATAAAGAAAGCATTCCTTATACCGATCATCACCCATGTCGTCGTAACAAAATCTCAGTAATTCATATATCTCCTTGATGCTTTTGCTTTCTTGACTAGGCCACTTCCTCCAACTATACAGTCCATCCCTCCAAAGGCTTTCAGTATTTTTCAATTTGAAAGTATTTGCTATTTTTTCAATCAAGAGCGGAAGTCCACTGCACTCTCTGCATACTTGCCTTGCAAGTGGCCCGATTTTGCGATCTCCATTGCTTCCTAAAATATCTTCAAACATGTTCCATGCTTCCTTTGAAGACAAATATGCCACCTTAATTGACATCTCCACCATTTTGTAAGACACATCATGCAGCCTAGTTGTCAATACTATTTTGCTGCCATTGTTGCTAGAAGGAATCCCGATTTCTTCTAAATTGAGATATTCCTTGACATCATCCAAAAGAAGCAAGTACTTCTTTCCCTTCAACTCTGTAAGTATTCTTTGGGCAACTTCGTTAGCATTGCTTGTTCCCGCCATTGTTAGTTTTAGTCTCTGTGCAATAGCGCGCATTAGATGTTCTCTTTTTAGATTTCCCTTGCTCCCCTCTGTTGATACTGTGAGCCAGATGACTATGTCAAACATTTTGGCAACTTGATAATGGTTATTCAAGTTGAGCATGACAGTAGTTTTCCCAATCCCCACTGGCCCATAGATACCAATACCCTTAACTTTGTATCTTTTCCACCGATCCAATATCTTCTCTAGTGGCTCTCGAAGTGTTTCAAATTTTTTGATATCTCGTGCATTCATCTCTATGACCCGTTCTGGTGCATGATCGACCAACATTTTATCTCTGATTTCATGTCTCTCTTCCCAAAGATTGATTACTTTGTCGTGCATCTTTTTCATCTCTGCACTGAAATCCGGACGTGGAGAAAAAAAACAAAACCATCTCTGTTCGTTGCTTTGATTGCTATATCTGGCTGTTAAATCTCTCACTTGAGCGTCAATCTCCATCACCCTGCGCTTCCATTCCTCATATGTTCTAGAGGGCACCCTCTGCTTATTTTCCTCAACTTCCTTCTCTAAGTCCATCCTCAAGGAAGCTAAAGTTTGTAAAGCGTTATTTAAATCATCGTGAATCTCCCCCACATTGTCCGGTTGGACTCTGAGAGGATCCAAAAATACCTGCTTAGCTTGGCAAAAAGTCTGCACTAGTTCTGCTATTGCCCCTAATAAACCGGTGGTTTCTGCTATTGAGGCAAATATTCCAGCCATAAAAAAAATTAAAACCCGTAGCTGAAGACCTGGAAGAAGCAAATTTGGAGACAACATTAGCAAGGGTGGACTAACTGCAGTACTTTACAAGCTACTATGTTTAATTCATGCTTATGTCCAATTTCTTTCTTGGTAAATTAATTCAAGGAAAACCAAAATCCAATCAAGGCTCAAAGGGGCATGTTGTATATATTGTGTACCTATACGCTATTTATTAATATTTGTCTCACCTATAACTAGTAGCTAGCCAAACTAATTACCCCTTATCCCTAATACAATTAAAAGTGACCCATGAGACGCGTGACAAATAAAATTTGATAGATCAAAATGGTCCACGAATATCAGAGTATGAGCTTTGAGAGAGGAATTATCTCTCTTAATTAAAAAATGCAAAATGTAGAGAGTAATCCGTGTAATTTGGGCCGAAAACGGTACCCACTTCCTTGTGGCAATACTAAAATCTATCTAGAGCCCAAACCTCCGTTTCTCCTACCAAAAGAAGCGTGGAGATTTGTTATTCGCCAAGAACTTTTTTTTGTAAAATTTGGACCAGTGATTGTCAACATGAATCATCGTAATGCAATTGTAGACACTTAGTTTAATAAAAGAGAAGTCGGGTCGGGTCCTTTCTATTATTGTGTATGTGAAAATTTTATGTCCATTTCAAAATCAATTGGCAATGAGTGAAGAAGTTGTCGATTAAAAAAAAAGAGTGAAGGTTAGAGGTCTCTCATGTTATTAACCGATCACTCATTCGAGTTTCAAGCAATGTAAGATTATATTTTCTTAACATCTCTCCTCACGTGCAATCTCGTTTGAGGTCTGTCTTGTCTACAATTTTAAATCTAAAATGTTAGGTGAGGGCCCGTTCCAGTTTCTGAAAAAAGGAATTTTTCGAAAAAGAAGGTGATTTGAAGTTCAAATTACATAAGAGAATTGCCAAGAACCTTACTTTTCTTAAACCAAACCAAACCAAACCGAGCCTTATGTCCCAATCACTTGGGGTTGGCTAAATGAATCATTTTTCTCCATTGAGCTCTGTTAATAGTCACTTATTCACACAAACCTACTATACTCATATATTTGCGAACCACAACATCTAATGTCAATTTAGGTCTACCCCTCCCCGTAACATTGCTACCCAAAGCTATCCTATCCGTTCTTTTAACGACTGCATCTCTTGGTCTCGGTAAACATGCCCAAACCACCTTAGCCTATTTTTCCTCAACTTCTCTTCTATGGGTGCTACACCTAGCATCTCACGAACCGTTTCATTTCTAATCCTGTCTCGTCTAGTCTTACCACACATCCACCTCAACATTCTCATTTTCGCTACAATCATCTTGTTCACCTGTTATTTCTTAATAGGCCAACATTCTATCCCGTAAAGCATCGTTGGTCTGATGGCAGTTCCATAGAATTTTTCCTTCAATTTTATGGGAACCCTGTTGTCACACAGTACACTAGTAGCGCTCCTCCACTTGAGCCACCCCATTTGAATCCTATGGGTCACATCATCGGCAATCTCTCCATCTCTACTAATGATTGAGCCTACATACCTAAAATGATCACTCTTAGGTATCTTCTGGTCTTGAATCATCACTTCTTCTTCATGCGTACTGCTGGTACCACTAAACTTGCACACCATATACTTAGTTTTACTCCTACTTATCCGAAAACCCTTTGACTCTAATGCTTCCCTCCAAATTTCTAATTTCGTATTAACACCTCTAGCGGTTTCATCTACGAGGACAATGTCATATGCAAATATCATACACCATGGGATATCCTCCTGAAATTATCTAGTCAATTCATCCATAACTAAGGCAAAGAGATACGGGCTCAAGGCTGACCCTTGATGCAATCCTACAGTGATTGGAAATTCACTCGCTTCCCATACTGGTGATCGAATGGTAGTGACCACACCTTCATACATGTCTCTAATCACCTCGATATACCCTTTGGTCACTCCCTTTCTCTCCAGAACCCACCATATAATATCTCTAGGCACCTTATCATAAGCCTTTTCTAAGTCTTTCCAGAATAGTAAGAACCTTACTTTTCTTGATGGATTTAAAACATAGGCCTAACATGCCTTTATATAAATACAAGACTTGAGGGCTAAGAAATCTAAACCAATTAGGAAACATGTATTAGTAAAGAAACCTAGACTAACTAGGAAACATAAATAGTAAACTAACCAGGAATTGAAATGATTGAAAAAGAAAAACCAACTAGGAAACATGAATAATACAACCTATAAATCATACTGACATAATATTTCCTAACATTATGCTAACGTCCCATTCAAACTCAAGTATGTCTACCAATTTGAGTTTGAAAAAGGCCAGGAGAAACCAAGAGCCAGGAAACAAGCTTGGGAACCAGAACTTTTAGAGATGCTGGCAGTGGCTTCGCCACTATTTTGAATTTGGAGGTGGCACCCAAAATCAATGTACGCCCTCCGTCCCACAAAGATTGTATTACAATAAGATGTACAAATTTTGGAGAAAAATATAGTACTTTATGAATAATCTTTTTGAATTTCTTAACACCAAATTAAGGATCTCAGTAGTTCTTTAATTTGGTTTCAGGAAATGTTAGGAGTGCACTGAAGTGCTTTATTTTTTAATAAAAAATTACACGTTTTTTTAGAACTGGACTATCTTTATGGGGTGGAGGGAGTAATTAGTATAAAAATGGTACACGTGTTGTAAGATTAATTTTACATAATACCTGAAGAGATACACATTTTCCTATGTTAATCATCCATCAACATAATTAATACTACTAAAAAAGCACTCGTGTTCTAGGGTTAATTATTTATAATACCCAAAGAAAGTACACATTTTCAACGATTAATTGTTCTTAATATCCAAAAATAATACCCTTGTTCCGTAGAATTACGTGTTTTTGCGATACAAAATTTGTTATTTCTTGGACCGGGGTTGGCACGTGCCACCATGCCCCCCATATTGCCTCTGCCCCTAGATGTTGGAGTGGAAGAAGTTGGGTGTGAGAGCGCATGAGTGTTGGCAGTGAAGAGACATGGTGGGCAACAATACAGTGAAGGTCATGATAGAAAGTGCAATTTCAGACCAGCACCCCTCTGATCCTAATTACAACTTGATTATGTTGATCAATGAGCTACGTAATATGGGCTGGACGTGTGAGTTAATCTTTGGTTGGAGAGAGGTTAATGGTTGCGCTCATAGTCCAGCAAGGTTTGGTCTTCAGTTAGATCAAGGAGAGTAGGTGTTTGATCAAGCCCCATCAACAGCGATGGTCTTGGAGTTCATCAAGCTACTACGTCAAGCGTTTTTGTTTCTTAGGGCCTAGGCCCTCTTATGTACCCAAAACAAGAAGAAAGGGTTGATTGGGAGCTGAACTAGGCAAGAAAAAGTGAGAAGAAGTCGGTGTGTGAGAAGGAGCTTGACATAGTATATAGTGAGTGCTTGTTGCACAGCGGCGAGACTTACACCACCCATTGAAAAGCGAGTATCCCTATCCCACACAGTCTAGATCTTATGACTCTGATACCATATCAGAAAAATGAATTGACAAGGCCCTTGCTTACATTGATGCGCATAAAACATAGGCCTAGCTAACATGCCTTTATTTAAGTTACAAGACTTAATGACTAAAAAACCTAAACAAATTAGGAACCATGTATAATACAAAAACTTAGACTAACTAGGAAACATGAATAGTAAACTAACTATATGAATAATAAAACCTAGGAATAACAACCAAAACAACAAAGCTAAGGTCAAAATACCAACTACCAGAAAACAGAAACAATAACCAAGAAACACCCAGCAAGGCAAAGAACACACTTATTGAAATGCACATTCATTAGTATCTCCATTGTTATCGAGTTGTACTTTCTCTTATATTCTTTAGAGCGTTTGTTTCGGTATGTGGAAAGGAATCACCGTTCTATGTATTGCTTCCGAGCGCGGGAGTCATTAGTCAAGTGGTTTCAGAAAACAATGAAGCAGGTTCAGTTTCCGCAGAACTTGCTCAAGCAACCTTCAGGAAAGATGTCAAGCAAGGCTTTTGGTCAAAGTTGATGGAATTCTTGGTCGAGCACTTCGATTTAGCTCCCAGAAACTTTCATGATATGCAGCAGCCTACTTATATTCATCTGTTAGGGTTAGGAGGTTGTTCAACATATTATTAGAGCCGCCCCAAAACAATTTTTTTGAGAGAAACATCTTAAAGGGTTCTTGGGTTTTGCATCTTCGACTATTCACTTGATCCATGGATCATTGAGAGTTAAATCTATTCTACAACTATCGATTCAACTTACTTGAGTTTTCTTTCATTGGATTTCTGAAAGGATAATAAAAGGTGCGTGTGATTCAAGGCAACGGCGATTAAGCACTGACTATAACATATACTTGAGTTGTCTTTCATTGGATTAGGGCGATTGTGAGCAATTCAAATCGTAGAGTAAGATTGCTTGTAATTACACATTTAAGTATATTACTTTGATTCCTTCTCATGGTTTTACTCATTTAGGATTTTTTTTTTGTCAATCAATAAAAGAAATCATTTTACATCAGATATAAAGTACAGAGTACAAATCCGGGACACTATATTAATTGTTGTTGTGCCCCAGGGATCACCACGCACACAACCCACACACTGATTTCAGAGGAAAAACTTCATTTATATATATACTCACACAATATATACAAACTTGAAAAAACCTCTCCGGGAGCCACACCGGCTCCCCACTCAACCTTACCCTCTCACTCACATTCTGCTACCGCACACCTCCAGCCTACACACTACACATGTATATATAGGCAAAACCAGGGAGAAACTTCCAAAGAGCATTGAATACTCTTTTCATGCGTGAGAGAAAGAGTCAAGATTTGCATGCTGCAAATCTTCTGCAATCCCAGCAGCCCAATTAATGCACTCACATGGGAGATCTTCAACAATCTTCAACAATCACTCCTTCTCACATGTGAGGTAATAGTCGAACCCGTTTAGCCTCTCTAGCAAGCGCCTGTTATCACTCTAAGTCTAGCTTCCAGTACTCCCACACTGGAGTACCCATGCTCGATTTGAATGTCTCTTTGCTTGACTAGATCTTACGAGACTAAACCCGAAGCGCTGTCCGACTGCAATTCCACCACTCTAGCATTTTCCATGTACCAGAGCACTAACACAGCTTCTTTCTGCTCACACCAGAGGCTCCATTCACCAGATGATCTCACACACCACCTAGGAAGAGGCTGACTTACGTCTCTGTTGACAAACTGCATCCCTCGCAGAGCTACGCCGCACCTCCAAACCAATATACACAACTTGCAAATCCGAGACGTCTTTATCTCTTGCTAGATCTCCATGGCCCATACCGACATAGCCGCTGATATGCCACACCCCCTAACCAGAGTGCCCGCATCCAATACCTGATGCTCCCGATTCGTCATCTATGAGAACAATGTTCGCATCCTCTATAAACAGTGTCTGCATTTGGCCTGCGCATGACCGATCTCCAGCAAAACCTCGAAGGAGCTCAACCAGCTCAACATCCCCGCCTGGCTCTCCGGTATGCCTCTACATCTGAACTCGGACGACCCACATGCCATCAACTATTGTGAATTCTCAAGAAAGAATGGTGGGGACTCGGCCTCCTTAAAAACTATTCTCCTTAAACCTTTAGGTTGTTTTGCCAGAATTCACAATGTTTGCAAGTATTCCGCAACAGAGTTCATTTGCGCTCCTTTGCCGTTTGAGCGCCCGCATCACTCCTCTGGATGGTGTTGAATAACATTTGACAAACCGCGAATGCCGGTGCCTAGTCACATGACACCAAACCAGTGACACCATGTCTCCTCCTTGTATGGCCATATTTCCAGGAGAGGATCCAGTCACAAAATTCCACATAGGAAGAGATTCCAGCAATGCATCGTCTTGTCTCCATCTCTATTCCTCTATCCGGAGCACCAATGAACACTTCTAGCAAGCTGTTACAATCGTCGTAGCTACAATCCGACACACCTCTTCATTTGCTTCCAAGCACACACACCAGTACGTCTCAGGTCACGACTCTTCGTACTTCTGAGCCTATTCCTTGTGCTTCCGCAATTGTTGCTCCTTCCGTTCATTGTTGATAAGCACCCATACTACTTGACCGTGCCTGACATTAGCTCCATCTACCACTGCACTCCCATAAGCCTTTATTGGTGGCCCCTCATCTGTTAGATCGGTAATCACCATCCGATCAGCTCCTACTGCAGCCCGAATCACCAGCTGCATCTACGGATGATAGGTCTTGAACCCAATTGAACCAAACTGCCCCCGTTGATCATCTCTGCAATACGTCACCCTAGCGAGCGCTTGTGTCACTGCCAAAGCCAGGCATTCCAACATCCCACACACCAGGATATACTGCCTGAACCGAGTGTCTCCTTGCTCAACTAACTTTTTCGTGATTGATTGCCCCGATCAACCACCGATCACTGCAAGTCTGCTCCGTCAATCGTCCTTGGTGGGAAGCTCCTCCAACACTGTCCGCCACTTCCGCCACTTTTCGTCTTCTCTCTGCACTCCCGTCAGCTCCCCCCGGGTCTCCTCCCTACCACTCATCCATCCTCATTCCGTTCTTGGTTTTCCAGCATCTCCAAACCGATCCATTACTTATAGCAAGTGCCTGTGTCAGTTACAAGACGAGCAATCCAACACCAAACCAGGATACCAAGCTCGAATGTAAAGTTTCCTTGTTTGCTAGCTCAGAACAGATCACCACAGAACATCCTCGCTGCTTCCAAGCCATTTCCCAACCCTAAATCAGCCTCCAAACACCTGATTCCTATTCAACTAGCGCAATCGCACCTGCCTAGGAGCCTCCAATCAGAAAATGAAGCGCATGGTTGGATTCAGAACGTCGAGATAATCGAAATCGACTACTCGCACGCGAAAAATGGAGTCCGAATGGCTCTGAAATCGTGAAAAACAAATCTGACCTGCGTGGCATTGACCTTGTTGATTGTACTGTTGACCCCCTGCTGACTATGCTACCACATCAGCGAGTGTAAGGGATTACTCCCCCCCTGATATATATGTGTAGTGTGCCCATTGTGTGTGTGGGCTGAGTGAGACAGAGAGAGTGTGAGCGTGAGAGATCCCCCAACGGGATGAGCGGGGCTCCTCGAGCTGCCTGGAGAGACTGTCGGAGAGCCACCAGAGTGAGGGAGTGAGATAGGAGTGGGGAAGCCGGTTTGTGGCTATCCCGGTGAGGTTTTTTCAATTGTATACGTGTGAAAATATATAAGAGTTTTTCCTCGGATCTCTCAATGCATGGGGTGTGGATTTGAGGGTCGGGTCACGACCCTACGGTGGTAATTGTTGTGCCCCAGGGATCACCATGCACACATTGATTTTAGAGGAAAAACTCCATTTATATATATACTCACACAATATATACAAACTTGAAAAAATCTCTTCGGGAGCCACATTCCGGCTCACCGTCGGGAGCCACACCGACTCCCCACTCAACCTCACCCTCTCACTCACATTTTGCTACCACACACCTCCAGCCTACACACTACACATGTATATATAGGCAAAACCAGGGAGAAACTTCCAAAGAGCATTGAATGCTCTTTTCATGCGTGAAAGAAAGAGTCAAGATTTGCATGTTGCAAATCTTCTGCAATCCCAACAAATCCAGTAGCCCAATTAATGCACTCACATGGGAGATCTTCAACAATTGTAAGAGTCCACGAGATAAACAAGCTCAACAACTCAACCAATACAAGAAATAAGCCCATTATAGGGTAGAAACAAAGAATAAAAGAAAGGAAAAACCCTCTGAGGGAAGAACATCCACACGCAGGTGAGGTGACTCGAACTCTTGACCTCCTAATGAGATGCAAGAGTCCTGACCAACTGAGCTAGCCCCAGTTGGTTACTCATTGAGGGGTTTACTACGTAAATTTTGTGCCCGACGGCTCAACCCGGGAAAGCGTTGGCAACAATAGAAAGGAAGGGGTCCATGTAGCTACTGTGCCCGGCCTCTTCTAATAAGTCCTTTTTCAATTCCTATTGCTTGCTTGGTGATTGGTTTTTATAGAGAAATAGGAATTTCACAAACAGCTGAGCAAATGTGTCATTCCAGAATCAATCTTGCTGTCAATTTCTTGGTATTCCTCAAGTCATTCTCTACCTCAGCAATTACATACTCAATCACAACGCACTTATGTTGGCAAATCCTCCCATTCCTTTTCCCCATCGATGACATAAGACTACAGCTATAGAGAGTTCAAAAGTAGTGTAAAGTAGGCTGCCCCGATTCCCCCCATGTTGGTTGGCCCATTCACGTATAATCGTATCACAGACAACGGAACACAATTTTTACTATGTATTTTTTTTATCGTGATTGAAGACATATAGAGGGCTAGACTTGAATAGGACAATTCTTACTTTAAAAAAAAAAACATAACTTCAAACTCTATCTTATTTCACCTCTATTGATTTTGAATTAAGACTTCAAAAATTGTGTGCAGTAAAAATTTCCCGTGAAATCAATTATTTCCATTCATTTAGGCAATATTATGTCCATCGCTTTAGACCTGCCCTTCTCATTTCTGTCCAGTGTTTACATTAAGGGTAAATTGATGGAATTTTTAAACCAGAGTTCACTCAACTTTGCCACTCAAATTCCCATTTACTCTTTGGGACAATTAACATGTGAATTATGCGTATCAATCAAGCGTTAATTTCATGCATAAGTATATATAAACATGACAGAGCGTAGTACAACAAGATCAAGCACAAGATTTTTGCAGTTGCTACTTGATTTTTTTTTTTTTGGCCAAAGTTTAGGATAGTTCCATATCATAGGAGAAGAAAACAGTACATCACGAAGGGCAAGCATCCCCATAAAGAGATTAAAGCCATTGCATTATGGGCTACAACATGCGCCACAGAAATGCCAACATTCCGAAAACTCACTGCCATTACATCAAAACACTCCACACAATCCCCAAAGGAATGGGGAAGTCCCACGAAGGGCAAGAAAAACCCGCACATAGATAAGACAATTCAGAGAACAATGACCTCCCAATGGATACCCAACAAAACAAGAAGAACAATCCTTCAAATGGAGAAAGAAAAAAAAAGAACAACCCATTCAATAACCGGTAACAAGTCACCCGAACAAAGGCAAAGTCAAATAATATGTCCGAACAGAACCAAATAGTTTCTGCACGTGTAGCTGGATTTATTGTTGTACTCTTTTTTTTAATAACAATTTATTGTTGTACTTAGAACAGTCAAGGTGAACAAATTCATGCATATTGCTGGACTAAATCCGCAACAAAAAGGTTTTTTTGGTCCATTGATGAAACTGATTGTTGGACAAATTTGCGCTCTCTAGATTCCAACCCCAGTATATGGGAATATGAGTCATTATATAAGTGGGAAAATATTCTGCACCATGTGAATTGTGAAAAGTCTAAAAAATGATGAAGTACAGAATTGAATTTGTTCCAGTGAATAGATATGAAACATGAATCTATATCATCACTCTACTTGAATAGGAAGATGTCCATGTAAGCTAATATATGAACACCTAGTTAATGATATCGAACTTTTGTACAAACAGTGAACATAAGCAAACGAAATCATTTTTTGATTACTGAATTATAATTGCAACGTGTTCATATCCCCAAATCATATGTATGAACTTAAAAGATTTGTATAGTAAACAACATGAACTAGAGGGTTGCTCTGACATGACATATAAGATAAATAATACTCGTACCAGTATGCACAACATAAATGAATTGTAGTACTAAACTTACAACCATTGCCCTTCAAATTGATCAACAACAAACACATACACTCTAGATTTAGGTGTCTTTTAACCCATGTATGCTTGAGAGCCTTGATTTGATGTAGATCCAGGGCCGGCCCTGACATTTTAGAGGCCTAAAGCGAATTTAAAAGATGGGGCCTAGGATTCTTTAACAAAAATTCAATATATGTCGTTAAATATAGGGTAAAGAGATTAGATATGTTACTTTACCTTCATAATTTAACTAAAATAAACTTTTAAAATATTTTATACACTGCATTTTCTTTTACGAATCATGTTCTTGACTTTATTTGTAAGAATCCTATTTTTAACAATAATGGACTTATTTACTTTAATTTTTTTTTATCAAATTTCGTTGAGTGAGAATATAGCATTTTTTTAATTTATAGTCAAAAGTGTTTAATTTGTGAATTCGATATTAAAAGTTAGGAATGAAATTAAAATAAATGAAAGAAAACAAAAAGAAATTGTCAAAACATTTATGAAGTGCAAAAGATTTGAACCTTTGTCTTGAGTATCAGTAAAGCATCATTAAGTTATTAAAGAGGTACAAGAAAAAAAAAATTGACTTTGCCACAAAAGGTTATGATTCTGGGATTTGAACCAGGGGTATCCTGGTTTTGAAAACTCGCACAGAGCATTGATGCCAAAACAGAACTTGTGCTAGTAAATGGAAAAACAAATATATATACTACATTAATCTCTTACATGAAAAATGAGGCCCTAATTTTTGTTTAAATTCCGAAGGCCTAAAGTGGCCGCACCTCCGGCTTTACGCCAGTGCTGCCCCTGTGTAGATCATAGGCTTTATAAACATGCTAGGTTAAAAACCTTTAATCTTCTTGAGACTTTTTAGCTTCCTTCCATCAAACAAACTCAAACTAACATGGAGAAAGTGGGTTAGTGAAGAGTTTCTTAACCACCACTAATCTCATAATGGAAGTGAGCAACTCATCCTAGCATTTATCAACATGTGACTAAGTGGGTCATTGACGCATTTAACCCTCTAGACAGAAATTATTTCAGACATAATCTTACCTCTGTGTGTGTGTGTGTGTTAAATTTCCAGAATTATATACAAATCATACCCCAATAGACCCTTTCAAGTTTTTCCCCAACCCGGCCAATTAAAGTTTTGACCTTACTTCAATGCTTGAAAGATCCCTCCAACATACTGGTACACATTCACATCGATCCTTTAACTGTTCAAACAATGCATACGAACAGAAACAAAGACTCGTATGCACGCGCATGTGCGCATACGTACAGAGAGAGAGAGATTTTACCTGGGGAATCATAGACGGAGATTATCGTTGCCGATATTTAGAGATCGTTGAGAGGGCATCATTGAAGGTGAAAAATCCACAAATCCACCATTGTTCGTCAAGCATCTGCTCAAATTCTCTCCAGGTTCGGGAGCCGGCAAATAATAAAGTATTACAAGAAAGATTATTGACTTTTTCCGACCCCTACTTTTTAGAAGGGGAATTTGCACTTACATCCCTGTACTATTACAGATTTGAAGATACACCCTTCGTACTTCAAATATAAGCACTTACACCCCTGTATGTTGAAGTGAAAGAGGGGAATTTGCACTTATACCCCTGTATTTTTACCCATAAGGGGTGTAAGTGCTTAAATTTAAAATACAAGGAATTTATCTTCAAATTGATGATAGTACAGGGATGTAAGAGCATCCGCATCAGACTCTTTATATTTTGGACCAATTTACACATCAAAAAGCCATATTATTATTTTAGCTATTCATTTTTAAAATATCTAATGCATCAGTCTCTTTACTTTCACTCTCTTCTCAATTAAAATATTTAAAATTACAGCCAAAATCACCTCCCACAAATTCCTCAGAAAAAAGAGTAAAGTTACTGATAAAAAAAAAAAAGGAAAAAAAGAAGAGTAAAGTTATTCCTTCTCCACTCACTCCTCCCCAGTCATTCTTCCCCCTTTCACTCTCCGTGTACCCACACCCATCCAAAACCACCGCCCCTAAATTGCACAAATCCACCACTGCCGGTTCGTTTCCTTTCTCTCTCGTCCATCTTCATCTTCTTCAATCATAATAGAGGAGATGCAGTCATTGCGGCATTGCAGTCACTTAATGGATCTGGGCCTAAATAAAATGGATCCTTCGGCTATGGCGGAGAAACCCTAACCGACGGCGGCCGATTGTCCTCGACCTCCCCTTCCCTTTCGACGCCGACCTCGAGCAGCGGTATCAGGTTTGGGTCTGGTACAGTTGATAGGAGCAATAAAATATTACGATATATTAGAAAACGAGTGAACAGTGACTCGGTTCTGGGTTACTGTAGCAAAGTTATAAAATCTTCACAATAACGAGCTCATGCGCGAATCTAGTGCAGCCCTGTTTTTTGAGTTTTGCTCGTAATTGTAGTTTTGAAGGTGAAGAAGCGATCCTGATATGGATGCCCTAAGTACAATTATCCTGTTTAGAATGAATGGTTCGAAATGTAATCTACCAGTCTGAATGATGGATGATGCTATGGTGTTTCCGGTCATTTTGGGGATATCGCAATTTTTGGCATAACTTTACTATTATGAGCGTAACTAAAATTCATTACAAGCATAACAGAACCCAAACAAGACATAACTAAGGAATATCTAAAAAACCAACCAAGGCATAACCAAACCCATTGCTAATTTGTTATGCCTTGTTATAATTTTGTTATGCTTGTAACGGATTTTGGTTATACGTATAATGGTTTTATTATGCCAAAAGTTACAGTGTCTCAAAATGGACGGAGGCACCGAAGTTATTCCCACCTTCCCCAGTTCAATTTCCATCCCCCCTTCCTCTCTCTCTTCTTTCCACAGATATGTGCCCTTTTTCAATGGTTTATTAACCTTTTTGGTCCCCAAAGTATTGATTTTGTCTCATTTTCGTCCCCAATATAAACATTGGAGATATTTGGTCCCCAACGTTTTAATTTTGTACCAAACAACTCCCCAAGCCTAACACCATGAGTTCCATCTGTCAAAATGAGGAGCATGCTTGTCATTTCAACTTCCCCCAATTTTTGTCAAATAACTGTCAAAGAAAAGCGGAAAAAAAAAATGAAAAGGGAAAGTTGTAGCGGCACCCACGGTCGTTGCTGCCATGGTCATGGTTTGCCGGCGACCATGGATGTTCCCACTTTCGAGTTGTCCATCAACAACAAACATTTACCAGTTAACCACAAAACATATTGAATCCAACTCAATGCACCATTAAGACAGATTCGGCCTCTAGATTCACCAAAACCTCCATGGAACAGAAAAAATCATCCCATCTTACTTCCGAATCTCCGACAAAAAAACCCACCAAAGTCTGCAAACTCATCTTGAAGATAGCATGCAAAAAAACCCCAAGTTTAAAGCAATCAAAACCCCCAACTTTTTCACACACTAATATTACCTAAATTCCTTGGGGGGTTTTTGTAGATGGGAACCTAAATTGTAGGGTTTAACAGCACCAAATCGGAGGGAGAAGGAGATGAAGTTGCAATCCGTGAGAATTGAATATTTACATACAGAGATGAATCCTAAGAGATGATGGAGGTTGGAGGGAGAAAGGGAGAGAACGAGCTCAAACTAAGGAGGTGGAGGGAGAAGTCGGAGTTGGTTGCAACCGGATGCGTCAAACCCAACCCAAGATTCAACGGCCGCGTCGTCGTCGGAAATCAAAACCCCTCCCTCACTTCTTAATTGTTTCGCAGGTAAGGCCGAATGCAAAAAGTTGCAGTTGCGGTAGCGGCGGAGGACGGTGGCTATGAATTTGATCTTGGCGGCAGAGAGGCTGTAATGGAGGGGGGGCGTCGAAGATTAGTTTGGGTAAGATGGGTTGTGGTGGCGGGGGTGGTAGGAATGGCGGTGAGGAGATTGGAGAGGAAGAAACAGGTGAAGTGAAGAGGAGAAGAAAGATACGGTGAGGAGAGGTGATGGTGGTTGGGCTGTAGTGAAGGGGGGTATGACAAGGATTATTTTTGTGCTGATCGTTCATTTTCTAGAGAGATAGAGGAGAGTGATATGAAATGCAGACTTCTTTTTTTCCATTTTTCTTTGACAAAAAATTAGGGTGGGCAAAATGGCGAGGATGCCCGTTATTTTGACGGATGAAACCCACGGTGTTAGGCTTGGAGACTTGAATGGTACGAAATTAAAACGTTAGGGACCACATATCTCTAATGTTTGCATTGATGACGAAAATGAGACCAAATCAATACTTTGGGATCAAAAAGGTTAATAAGCACTTTTTCAATTGCTCCACACCCGATTCAGGACCCGATTAAATCGCCTGATCTCTTGCAAAGACAGCACCAGGAAAGTCAATAGTTCTCCACTTTGGGCTCAGCTTTTTCTCTTTTCCTTTCCTTCGTCTTGAATTTTGTGAGCGACGATCCAAACTGTTCTTTTGATAGGATTCCCAAAGAAGAACAGGACTGCGCAAAAAGCAATTTGATCCAATCTCGTAGCTCAAGCTAGGCATTTTTAGATGGCTTCCTCTTCGAACTCTGATTTTCAAGGTGCGTACGACATTTTCTTGAGCTTTAGGGGCTTGGACACCCGTAAGTTCACCGATCACCTCTACGCGGTTTTGAAGCATGAGGGGTTTCAAGTATTCCTAGACGACGAGATCGAGAGAGGTCAGAACATCAAAACCGAGTTGCAGAAAGCAATTAGGGACTCGAGGATGTCGGTCATCGTGTTATCGAAAAATTACGGCAATTCAAGGGCGTGCCTGTTTGAATTACAGACGATTCTCGAACACTCCAAGAAGTCGGATCATTTGATGTTGCCTGTGTTCTATGAGGCGGATCCGTGGGAAATTAAGGAGCAAGCCGAAAACCTCGATTTCGGAAAAAACAGAGTGACAGTTAAAGAAGTGAAGGGATGGCGTGCCGCGCTCAAAGAGGTTGCGCGTATGGCTGGGATGGTTTCTCAAAATAAATCTGACGGGCAACGGCGGAGGTAATCGAGGATCAGTTTAGATTTTACTTGAGCTAAATAATTATCATTATTTAGATAATTCATTCCCTCACACAAATAAGCCCGTATCCAAGTATGTTTTGTTCACTCACTTAAAAAAATTAGATAAACATTACCTGCTGTATTTGGATTCATACCGAGTCCCGGACCCGGGGGCTGCTGCCCTAAGGCACAGCAGCAACCAGCAGCCCCCAATGCGTCACCCTTTTGGACAAAGGAAAATGAATTACACCATCTAATGCCTTTACTCCTTTGGCTGTTATTCACACGAATCGCACCACTCCATTTGATGATTTTGTGGCTCCCATTTTAGGTTCTAAAAAAATTATTCAAAGCGTACGTTATTCTTAAAATATTTTTCTATGGGTTCTTGTAAAAAATTAGCTCAATCTAATATCCGTAAAGGTTTCTTCAACATTCATAGGGACCCTACGAATTCTGAAAAAGCCATAGATTAACAAGGAAACACTTGATTTTAGATTATTAATTCATTATTTTTTTGTGGGGCGCATTTTAGGTACCACAAATATATTCAAACTGCGCATTAGTTTTAAAATACTTCTCATGGGTTCCTCGGAAAAAATTAATGTAGCTCAATTCGATATAGTAAAGCTTTTTCGTAATGATTCGGGTCCTAAAAAATGATTCAAACCGCAAACTATTCTTAAAATGTAGTATATTTTATGAATTCTTGTAAAAAACTAGCTCAATCCAATTTCTGTAAAGGCTTTTTCAGTATTCATAGGGGCCATATGAATTATATAATCTAAAATTGAGTGTTTCATGGTTTTCTTAATTTGTACCTCCACGTGCATTCGGGCTACACATGAGAGGGAGTGTTAGACTTGTCCGACATTGCTCCTGTAAGCCACCCAAGCTTGGTTAATAAAATCTAGAGGCTACTCCATCTATTGCCAATTGGTTTTAGGTTGGAACCCTCTAAGAAATCTAACAATACTCTTACTCTTAACTAGCAAAAAGTAAGGAAAAGAATAATTAGCCTAAAGTGTGGTAAGTAGTCACTTCAAACTAAATTGAACTTGCAGGTATGAAGCCAAGTTCGTGAAAGAAATTGTTGATGTACTCAAGGTAGCTGACAAGCACTTGAGGGTTGCCGACCATCTAGTAAGTATCGATTCTTGAACCAAGCGTGTTTATTCGTGGCTAAAAGATATGTCAACTTGAGTTGGCATTCTTTTGACATGTTGAATGGGTGGAATAGGGAAGATGACAATTGCTAAAGTTGTGGACAATTCAAACTATGGTGGTTTTTTTTTTGGGTGCGGCTATTCGCAACCCTTCATTTTCTCCCATAGCCCACTATATTTCGGTAAGTGGTTGTTGAAAATCATAAATAACATTTCGGTAAATAGTTGTTGAAAATAAGATTATATTTCGGTAACTACATGTCGAAAATATATTCAACTTTCGGTAAACAACTGCAAACATGCATTTTCGGTAAATAGTTGTTGAAAAAAAATCATATTTCGGTAACTGGATGCTGAAAATGTATCTCAATTTCGGTAACTAATTGTTGAGTATAATTGAAATTTTTTAACAGGCTGTGGGAGAAAATGAAGGGTTGCGAATAGCCGCGCCCTTTTTTTTTTATTAAGGTGGGGCAGAATTGACAAATATAAACTTTTTTTTGACAAAAATTCAAGCTCATTATGATATATTCCTTTTCTCTGTGTATAATATATTAAAATATCCTTTCTTTTTCTTCAAGTAACTAGAACACCCACATACTTGTCTTTGGTTAGGTTTAATGTAGCAATTAGGAGAATTTTTTAAAGATGAAAGTAAAATATTTTAATTACTGACCAAACTTAATCTGAGACTAATTTCTTATTTATAGCGTACCTACTTGATGTACATTAATTTTATTTTCAATGATCAAAATTTGGCTCAACACACTACTGGCTCGGGCCATAAGATCTCTTGCTTGGTTTCTCGCAGACATTAGAAAAGTTGCCAAAGGACCCAATGGATTAGTTCGTTCGGAAAGACAACTATTTTCAGGTATTTTAAGAAAGAAGAAGAGCGCAAAGTACACGTTATTGGTGATGGATGTAAGAGGTTTTCCCTCTTGTCCTTGATGTGGACTAAACTGACCAACTATTCGCATTAGCCGGCCAACAAGATTGGTTTTTTTGAGAAATTGGCCATACCATTACACACACAACGCACAAATAAATCATGAACATAAAACAAACACGCAAGACACGGAAATTCTTACATGGTACGCCAATGGAATGTTGATAACCACGGCTCACACCAGTTCCACTATGAAATCTGAATGGAGAAATTTCAAGATACTATAGCAAGTATTTATTTCATAGGGCTTACATCGTCAATGGCCATAGTACCCCTATTTAGGTTTTGCGGCGTCGCCCCCTAGGCCTCCGCAGCTTGACTGGGCAGGTCTAACCCTTAGTGAAGTGCGACGTAAATCAAATAAGGCTTCACAAGCCCAACATGTTGAGAGTTTTCTTTTTGTCAAAAAAACACATATCAACTCGAGTTTTGGGAGTATGTAGGACTATGGTATTATTTTTGTATTGCTATTTGCTAATGCTTGATTCTTGGATTTGTGAAGGGAAGCTATCAAATCTAAGGAAAATAAATTTACATGAATATGTTAACGACATAATTGCTGAAGGTTCACTGTTATATTTCTTTCTCTTGCTTGTCTTTTGAAAAATACGAATTAAAATTTCTTTCCAACAACCGTCAGAGTACTATTGAAGTATTCTTCATGATTTTCTGGTGGCCACAATCCTCTGCTATTTCTTTGTTTGCAGGAACTTGACAAAAACGTGCAAAATCTCAAGAGAAAGGTAGAGTACTGGAGCCGTCAAGAGAGTGACATAAATGAAGAAATTAGTCTAATTAGAAGTGTAGAGAGACAGCCATGGAAAAAACCAAAGAAAGAAGTTGAAGTTTGGCTCAGAGATGTGCAGCGGGTCAAAGATGTGCAAAGACTTGAGCAAGAAGTAGTTGGAGAAAGCAATGTCTTCTCACGTGCCATGTTGGGAAACCAAATCGTCGAGAATCAAGAGGTGGTAGAACTCCAAGAAGAGGGAAGAGTTTCTGATGGTTTGATGATTAATGAACTTCCAAGTGGTAGACTGTTGATTCCACCAACGGAATGTTTTGTTGAATCCACAAAGGCAAGGAACACAGAGAAGGTCTGGGAATGCTTGATGAATGATGACGTTAGAAAGATTGGCGTTTACGGAATGGGGGGCATTGGCAAAACAACCATCATGAAGTACATTCACAATCGGCTCTTGGCAGAGAAAGACAACTTTGATATGGTTTGTTGGGTCACCGTGTCTAAACCATTCAATGTTAGAAAGCTACAGAGCGACATAGCTAAGGCGCTGAATCTTAGTTTTTGGGATGATGAAGATGAAACGAGAATAACATCAGAATTATATGCTGCGCTTTCCCAAAACAACAAGTATGTTCTCATCTTAGATGATCTATGTGAAGCTGTTCCTCTGCAGGTAGTGGGTATTCCAGAACCAACCCGATCTAACGGGTGCAAAATAGTGTTAACTACGCGCTCGTTGGATGTTTGTAGAAGGATGGATTGCACAAATGTCAAAGTGGAGCTTCTCACGGAGAAAGAAGCGCTAACTCTATTTCTCAAAACGGCCGTTAAAAATGACACGGTGCTTGCTCCAGAAGTGGAAGTAATTGCAGCTAAAATTGCCAAAGAATGTGCGTGTTTGCCGCTTGCAATTGTTATGGTAGCTGGAAGTATGCGGGGATTGGAAGGAATCCGTGACTGGAGAAATGCATTAAATGAATTGATCAACTCAAAGGATGCCAACGATGATGAAAATGTGGTTTTTGAGCGACTAAAATTTTCTTATAGTCGCCTAGGAAATGCAGTGCTCCAAGATTGTTTCTTGTATTGTTCCATGTATCCGGAAGACCATGGCATCCCTGTGGAAGAGCTGATAGAGTATTGGATTTCTGAGGGATTAATAGCTGACATGAACAGTATAGAAGCAAATTTTGACATGGGTCACGCCATATTGGGAAAACTAAAAAGTAGCTGCTTATTGGAGAGCTTTACTGATAAAGCAGGGGAAGAGTGGCTTAGTATGCATCCTTTGATAAGAGATATGGCTTTACAAATAGCACGAAGTAATCCTCGATTCATGGTAAAAGCTGGTGAGAGACTAGAAAGCGTGCCATATGAAGACTGGTCCGAGGATCTTGACAGGATTTCCTTTATGTACAGTCAGATAAGAGAACTTCCACGTAGACCACCTGTTTGCCCTCGGCTTACCACATTACTTTTGAATTACATTCACTTGTCGGAGATTCCTGATTCTTTCTTCATCAATTTGCCTTGTCTCGAGGTATTGGATTTGTCGGGGAACAAAATACAGTCGCTGCCGGAGTGCATCTCCAACTTGGAGAATTTGCATGCACTAATACTGGTGGATTGTAGAGAGCTGAAGTATGTGCCGTCACTAGAGAAACTGAAAGCTCTGAAAGAGTTTAAGCTGACTCACAGTTTGATTGAAGAAGTACCGAAAGGTATAGAAGAATTGGTTAATATCAGAAAACTCGACCTCTCAAATAACATAAAGCTGAGGACGTTTCCTAGCCGCAAGTTGCGTAGGCTCTCAAAACTCCAATACCTTAGAATTGATGGGACAGGAGTAAAAGTGTCAGCAGAAGATCTCCTGTGCTTGAGGCAGTTAAAAGTTGTCGCAGTCTGCTTTAACAATGTAAAGGAGCTTGGCAGGTATGGGACATCTCAGCAGTGCCAAGGATTGGAGAAATACTGTCTTTTAGTGGGCAAAATATTTTCTGAGCGAAAACTTGTTGGAAAAGACGTTTGTATCATTTCCAAATCTGAACCCTTTGGAAGTGTAGTCGAACAGCTAGTGCTCCCTGTTGACATAGATTTCTTTCAGCTTCAAGGAATCGACGATCCCATTAGCTTATCATCTATTCGGGCATTGAAAGATGCTAGAGATTTACGCAGTTGTGTTGTAAGCTGCTGTAGCGGGTTAGAATCCATCTTTTCGTCATCATCCTTCTCAGAAGATGGCCAGATCGTTCTAGGAACCGTCGAGTCATTTTTTTTGTCTTATTTACCTAGCTTGAGGGTATTCTATGATGGGATTACCCCACCATGCAGCATTTACTTTAACCTTCAAGAATTGTGCTTCTGGAAATGTGACATTATGGAGAATATTTTCCCTATCCTTCTTTTGCAGAACTTCCCAAACCTCAAGTTTCTTATAGTAAGTGAGTGCGAGAATGTGGAGGATATAATAGTTGAAGCAGTGGAGATGAGTGATTGGGGCAATCATCAAGACTATAGCAAATCAGTTAGTCTTCCAAATCTCCAGATGCTATATCTAATTGGCCTACCTAAACTGAAGAGCATATATAGTGGCATGATGGTGTGTCAATCTATAGAAGTTGTGCACGTACAAAAGTGTCCCATGGTAAGGAGACTGCCTCTTTCTCTGCATATGGATAGCAAGCAATCAACACCACCGCCTTCTCTCAAGTGCATTGAGGGAGAAGAAGAATGGTGGGAATCTCTGGAATGGGATGATCCCCTCACCAAAGCCATTCTTCAGCCTTTTATGAGTAGAGGTAAATGTCATTGTACTGAGTCTGATTTGAAAAATGGCTAACGTATACTGTTAATGACTTGCAAAATTTTCCATTACAAAGTTGGGCCTTCAGAGCCATTGCCAGGTGGTTTGGCCTAAAATTTTCCATTACATTATTTGACAGTGGGCCCCAACTCTTTATTAACCCAACATTAATTGGCTTTGACAAAGTGATCTGGAGTAATATCCCCTGGAGGCTTGAGCAATCAGTACTTTCTCTGCATCAATTATATGTATCTTCTGGCTCCAAAACTATAATTGTTCAATGTATTGAGTTTCCTGTTTTGAATAATGCTTGTTGTCGTTCATCCAAGAGTATTAACTATTTGTTCCTTAAGAAATTACAGCCAGTGGATTCGTGCAAGGCATGAGTTTTTTTTTCTTCTTTTCAATATAGCTTCACATGTGTGTGTACATGTACACATACGTCTAAATCTTTATTTCACATGCAAGAGTTAATGAAAATGTTGGGTATTGATAAAAATGTAACTCTTACTTACACCAATTGACGTACTATAGTCACTTTTTACGTTCCAACTTATTTGACGTGAGAAACTTTCCAAAACTGTATGTATCTTCTGGTTCCAAAACTTTTATTATTCAGTTCTAGTTACTTAGACTGGACGAAGTCATTAATGTTAAAATCATGGTTATCTGCAGATTGCCTCTCACAAAATGATAATACTTTCTTACGTTTTCAGGCTTTCAAACACATGCTGAACATAATTTATCCGCGGCAGATCTGAAGTCAAGGGAAGAGAAAGCTTCGGAATGTTTGCAATTGCTAGTGCACCAATATTCTGATGCCACAATGAGTATATTCGACAGTGTGAGTCCCAGTGGCACTGCCCCAAAAAGTATATTGTCTATGGAAGAGGAACTCTCAGAGGTGATCGCAATGGAAGAATTGAAGGAAACTCCTTCAGACCCACAAGAATTAGGAGATTTGAACTGTGATCCGATTGAAGTTCCTCCAACATCATCTCATCACTTTTCCATCCTCCACAAGCTAGACTTATCATATACTGAGATAAACTCTTTGCCAAAGTCTATCTCTAGATTAGTAGCACTCCAAAAATTGGTATTGAGAAACTGTGAGCTTCTAATGGAACTACCACCTGAAATTGGAGAACTCACGAATCTTGAGGTGCTTGATCTTGAAGGGACCGAAATGCTGTGTCTACCAAAGGAGATTGCCAAACTAGTTAATTTAACTTGCTTGAAAGTGTCATTCTATGGATATGCAAATCAGACAATAATTCCAAGGAGGGTCTTGTCAAGTTTGTCATGCTTGAACGAGTTAATCATTGATGTGACTCCATATGGGGAGTGGTGGGATTTAGAAGTAAAAGCTATTATAGATGATATGTGTAGCTTAAAAGAGTTGAGAACTTTGAAATTGTATTTACCCACTGCTGAATTATTGAAAGACCTCAAAAGCATATTACCAGGTTTAGCAAACTTCAGGTTTATAGTTGGCCGTCATGAAGAGCACTTTATTTCCCATTTACCCCGTGATGTTGAAGTGGAATTCAATAATTGGGAGAAATTGGAGAAAGGCTTGAAGTATATCAATGGAAGTGGCATACCAAATGAAATTACGAAGGTATTCAAACATGCCAATGCTTTTTTTCTACAACGCCATTGGACCGCTAAGAGCCTATCTGAGTTTGGGCATGCTAATATGATTGAAGTGAAGTTTTGCTTGGTTATGGAATGTAATGAGTTTCGGACCATCATTGATTCTGAACAGGTTTATCAAGGAAAAGATGGTCGGGGTGAATCTGAAGCAATTCTTCTTGGATCACTAGAGAGATTGATTATTCGCTACATGAAGAATTTGGAGACAATTTGGAAAGGGCCCGTTGGGATAGGGTCTTTGTCCTATCTCAAGTCCTTGGCTTTGCATACATGCCCCAGTTTGACTACCCTTTTCACAATCGACATGTTTAGGAATCTCATAAACTTGGAAGAGCTTATAGTTGAAGATTGTCCAAAAATCGACAACCTCGTTAGTCTCAAAAGTTCCGACTCAACGTCTGGCCTTTTTCTCCCGAACTTGAAGAAGATTTCACTTCTTGAGCTACCAGAACTGGTCAGCATCTCCACTGGCCTATGGATTGCTCCAAAATTAGAAAAAATGGTCATCTTTTACTGCCCAAAGCTCGAAAAGCTTTCTACTATGGATGTCTCCAGTAGAAAATTGAAGGAAATCAAAGGAGAGAAGGAATGGTGGGACGCATTAAAGTGGTATGAATCGGATCTAAGCACAGAACATGAAGATTATTTGGCTCGTCTTTTTATCCCGGTGTGAAGCAATGTGGATCTGATGGGTCAATTAACAAAAGACTAGATTGCAGCACAGTTGGAAGCTACAAATGACTAGGTAATTCTTATTTAGTATTATTTGATTTTTCCAATACCAATGTTTGCTGAATCATTAGTGTTTGAATTTGCTGAATCATTAGTGTCGAACCTTTCAATGGTTGTCGGCCTAGGCAACCACTGAAGGGTACATTCACAAATATTCAACCAATGCACGCGTACTTGCAAGTTGAATATTTTTTCACCCGCAAGCAATCTATATAATCTGAAAACCGACGGGTCGCGCTGAATTTTTCAGCGACTTAGAACCCTTGATTAAGGCAGGTTGAATTGTTGGCAAATTTCAAAAGATGATCTGAAATAAGATAGCAACAAATGAGGGTAGATTATTAACAAGGTCATTTAAACAACAGCAACGAACAATATTTTAGATCATTGAATGTTAGAGAGCAAGTTTAATGGCAATGTGCATGGTATTTTTAAACACAATATGTAGCTGGTTGGGTCTGAGTTCATCTGTTCATGACATGTTAGGAAGATTTAACCTGTAGCCAACCCCATATCTGCGAGTGCGGGTCAGTTTTGTGCGTTAGATGGATTTTTTGCGCACCCTAAGTTGTGTGGCTATTCAAAGTGTTTTCCAAAAGCTTTTTCTTCGAGAAAATTTCTTTTATATCCCTTCGACTTTCACCTAAAATTCATTTTGGTCCTTTACCTTTTAATTTGGACATAAAAATACTTCGACTTTCCAATTGGTTTCAATGTCAACCTTTTCATGGATGGCGTTATCTTTTTGGACGGAAGAGGAGCACATGCCCAACACGTGACCCTTTTTGAGGGGGTATTATGGTCCATTCCCCTCCTCCTCCTCCCCTTTAAAGTCCTCCCATTTCCACTGCACACTGAACACGCCGTTTTCTGTTGGGATTCCACCCAAGTGGGGTGGTGTGCACGAAGCACATGATCACTCCCCACCTTATTTCCTTGTTTGCGTATTAGGGTTTCCTTGTCTATATATATATATATCGCGCACTTGATCACTCCCCACCTTATTTCCTTGTATGCGTATTAGGGTTTCCTTGTCTATATATATATGCATGTATATGCATAGAGTGTAGGGAAAGGTGTGTGATTGAAACAATGTGCGGGAGAGGGTGAGGTCGAGTGGGTGAGCCGGTGTGGCTCACCGGAGTGGTGGAGAGCCGGTTGTGGTTCTCCCGGAGAGGTTTTTTCATCTTGTTTATTGTGTAAATAATATTAAGGGAGTTTTTCCTCGTATTGTTGTGTTGTTGAGTGACCCCAGATCCCAACAACTGGTATCAGAGCATAGGAGAGCAAAGGCGGGTCACCGAAAAAACGTACAACCACCATTGACGCACGGGTTAATCAGTGATCAGAATCGAAGTCGGTTGGAAATCGATTTGATCAGTGGGTTTTGTGCGCCTCACAGAGACGATCGCCACGGTGTGTGGGTGGTCGGGTTTCGTCACTGGAGGAAGGCTCGGGAGCCGTTCGAAAGGCGGCGGGCGAAGGTGGCGTGATGTTCAGTTACAGCGTGGATCAAAGTTGCTTGAAAGGAAGTTTTGAGAACAGGATTAGCTTCGTTTCGTTGAGACGATCTCGGAGCCGTGAAGATCATCGCCAGAAGACGCCGAATGAAGGCGCACGCGCCCGTCAAAGGTGGGGCGTGGAGGTGCAGTGGCAGTGAGAGGCTATTTTGGGAAAGCCTAGTTTCGACTTTGCTCAAAAACGAGTTTTGAGCATAGGGTTCGATTGGATTTGAAGAGACGATCACAAGGGTGGTCAGAAAGTTGCCGAAGGTGGCCATAGGAGTCCGCACGCGCCGGTCAACGGTGGCGCGTGCTGAGTGCGTCAGATCTATGGGCGCGCGTGTAGCATGCGTTGTGCAGTGGTGAATGCTGAGTTAGCATGCCACGTTAGCTCTAGGGCTGAGTAAGAAGCCAGGTGTCGCCACGTTAGCACCATGTCATCACCGGATGGGTCCAGGGGTTGCCATGTCATCGGTCAGCGTGCCATGTCAGCCGGTCAATGTTGACGTGGCAGTCTAGACAGTGGCATAGTGGCCGTTGTGTGTACCGGCCGGTTCAGAAGGTTCTGAGAGTGTTTTGGCCGGTTCAGACAGGTATTGTCTGATTCGTGACCGGTTCGGGGTGGTTTCAGAATGGGTTCGACGTTCCGGATCCAACCGTGCGCTTCGTTTTCTGGTTGGATGCTCTTAGGCCGGTGCTATTGCTTAGTGGAGCAGGAATCAGATGTTTGTAGGTTGTTCGGGTTGTTCGGATGCTTATTCCTAGCAAGATGATCAGTCGCAGGAGACCTAGCATGCAGGGAGACACTCGGTCGGGTCAGGGGACGCTGATTTGGAAGTGATAACTGGTGCTTGTTTAGGGTGATAGTTCGCGGTGATCTTGAGAAGGTTAGGGGATGCTGGGAAAAGCCAGGAATGGAATGAGGATGGATGAGTGGCAGGAGAAGACCTGGGATGAGATGACAGAGAGTGGCAGAGGCTTGGGAAAGTGGCTGACGCGGATTATGGCATCCCAGGGTGGGATGCAGGCGCTCAAGCAGTGGAGAAGTGTAGATAGAAATGGACACTCTTGTGGACATCTCGGGTTGGAGATGGGAGGCATCCGGGTTTGGATGTGGACACTCCGGTTGAGGGGGTGCGACATATCGGCGATGGTGCCTGTATGGGCCACGGAGATTGAGCAGGAGAGACGTCCCGGATTTGTGAGTCATGTATCTTGGTTTGGAGGTACAGAGGAGCTCAGCGGGGGGTGCGTAGATGCTAGAGTGGCGGGATTGCAGTCGGACAGCGCTGCAAATTCAGCTATGGAGATCTAGTCTTGTAGGGAGACACTCGGTCAGGTGTGTACTCCGTGAGCGGGTGCTGAGACGTTGACTTGGTAGTGATAACAGGCGCTTGCTAGAGTAGTTAAACGATTTGACGACTACCCCACTTGGTTTGAAGGGGGTGATTGTTGGGATTCCACCCAAGTGGGTTGGTGTGTGCGAAGCACAAGATAACTCCCCACCTTATTTCCTTGTATGCGTATTAAGGTTTCCTTGTCTATATATATGCAAGTATAGAGCGTAGGGAAAACTGTGCGACTGAAACAATATGAGGGAGAGGGTGAGGTCGAGTGGGTGAGCCGGTGTGGCTCACCGGAGTGGTGGAGAGTTGGTTGTGGCTCTCCCGGAGAGGTTTTTTCATCTTGTATTGTTGTGTAAATGATATTAAGGGAGTTTTTCCTCATATCGTTGAGTTGTTGGGTGACCCCGGATCCTAACATTTTCTTGCCAAAAATCCACCGCCCAACAATCACATGAGGCGGCACCAACTCCTCGTCGTCATCGTCTTCAAAGAAATCCAACTCCATGCACTGTACCCACGAATTCCTAGAATAAACCTCCGGTATATCCACCGGAATCGATATCGTCTTCTTCTTTTTCCTCTCCGGGTTCTCATTCCTCAAAATTTGGCACTTGACGACGTCGTCTTCTCTGTTCAGTACATTTTCCTGGAAAATGACTTCGGATCGATTCTTGGAACTCTTCTTCCATGGGAACTTTTTAATGTGTGTTTTTTTTTAATTTTTTTCTGAACATGGGATTTGAGAAGCATGGGAATTGGAAAAAGTGAGGACAAGGTGTTAGACTTATCCCACATCACTCATCTAAGCCACGCAAGCTTGGTTAATAAATTCTAGAGGTTACTCCACTTATTGCCAATTGATTTTAGGTAGGAGCCCTCGAAGAAATCTAACATGGTATAAGAGTTAGGTCTTGAGTGGCCTCACCTCTCGTGGGAAAGTCTCCGTCGCCCGAGTCAATCGCCTCATCTCATCAATTCATACCTCCACATGCATCTGGGCTGCACGTGAGGGGTCGCCCGAGTCAAATCTCCTAATTTCCTCAATTCGTAACTCCACATGCATCTGGGCTGCACGTGAGGGGAAGTGTTAGACTTAATTCCACATCGCTCATCTTAGCCATCCAAGCCTGGTTACTATATTCTAGAGGTTACTCCACCTATTGCCAATTGATTTTAGGTTGGAACCCTCCAAGAAATCTAACATGGTATCAGAGCTAGGTCTTGAGTGGTCTCACCTTTTTTGGAAAAGTCTTTGTCATCTCTGTTACCCGAGTCAATCGCCCAGCCTGGTCTGTCACCTCAACGTGCATCCGGGTTGCACGTGAGGGGGAGTGTTAGACTTATCCCACATCACTCATCTAAGCCACCCAAGCTTGGTTAATAAATTCTAGAGGTTACTCCACCTATTGCTAATTGATTTTAGGTTGGAACCCTCAAAGAAATCTAACACAAGGGAAGGGAATTTATAGGGAGGAAGTGGATGGATTGTGGAGAAATGGATTTTGTGAGGGTAGAAGTTATATCTCTCCAAAACCCCTCAAAAGGGCCACATTTGGGGGTCACGTGCTGGCACGTGCTCCTTTTTCCGTCCAAAAAGATAACGTCAGCCGTGTAAAGGTTGACATTGGAACCAATTAAAACGTTGAAGTATTTTTATGTCCAAATTGATAAGTGAAGGACTAAAATGAATTTTAGATGAAAGTCGAAGGGATATAAA
>BPLS01031421.1:73876-89596 GCA_019656275.1 Rhododendron kiyosumense
TTAACTCTTTCCGGTGATTTACCGTATTAACTCAGATAGTAGCCCTATATGTGTTACTGAATTAGGCATCATCATTTATCTTCCGACCTAACAAAATTTGGTCCTCAGAGATTTTTACGGTTTGGATCAAATTTGGTCCTCATAAATGGGAATTTTTCTCTACATTAGCAGATTCAAATGACCAAGTTATGTTATATCTCTTTAGGTTATGTTTTCTTCGATTTTCTCTTCTCCATTATGCCTAATGGGTTCGTGTGATGTTAAACTCCAGAAGTTTGTTGCAGATAGTGTCCTGGTTTAGTTCCAAAGCTTTTGATATTAATCTATTACACATGGGACTAGAATTGGATGGATAAATGGTTTCTTATTTGCAAAGGAATTTTAAGGTGCATACTGAAAAATAGGAAAGTCTACCGTGGAAGATGGTTTAGGGAACCGATGTAGATTTGACTTTAGAGTGTTGCTCAGATAGGGGCTAGAAAGAACTATTAAGAGTGTTATTAGAAATCAATTTTGAAGAGACTGTGAAAGTGCTACGCATTCTGTAAGCCATGTCTCCTGTTCTCAAGGTTTTCCTTCTTGGTATGGTAACAATTGTATTGGGGCTTTAGGTTTAGATTATTTTAGACCTTGAAATGGAAGAAAGTTTCCTATTGAGTTTTTCTTTTAGCAAAATATGTAAGGAAAATATTTAAGGTGTAGGATACGGTCAAGGGAACCTACATTGTAGGTGTATCATCTTGGAAATAATTTGTTTTTATTTCCAAAGACATTACCAGAAGGGATATGGAATCAAATGAAGTACCTAAAATGGAAACTTATCTGAAAAATTGGAAAAATAAATGGACTGTGCCGGGAATTTGTGTAGTAGCCTAAAGATTTAAAATTGTTAATGGAAATCAGTTGGAACTATTATGTATTGAAATGTTCTCTCTCAGTTGGTTCAAGTTCTTTAATCGTACCCAACCATGAAGGAATTCTCTTTGGCATATTTTTGAAAGTATTTCCACTTGTGTCCTTACAGAACACCTTTTGATTAGTTGTACATTGTTTTGTATCCAAGGAAGTTACAGCATCGATTTTGTTGTTCCCTTTTGTCCTTCGATTGGGATCCGTAGATGCACTTTGGGTAGTGTGGAAGGAGGACAAGAGGAGTGAAAGCCTGTCCACAATATCGAAAACTCGAGTGGAAGAAAAAATTTGCGGCTAATGTAAATCACATAGGAGTCCAACAGAAATAAAGGGTGAACTATTATTGAGAAACTATGCAGCTTCGTTTGTCTTAAATTCTTAATATTTACTTTTAATAGCCAATAACTGTGGTTCATAGCCTGTTTGGGGTTATTGTACTAGGCTTTCTTTCCTGTTGCATGTGCATTCTTGCCGATTGTCATGTGTGGCATTTTTGGCTCCTACTTACATATCAAGAGATTATAAGCAACTAGGGAGAAAGTTACAAGACCTGTTGTGAGTTGGCGTATAATATGCCCAACCATTTCCTAATGTTCTGTATCTACTGCGGAATTTTGAGGATCATTAGTTTCCTTCTACTTTCTTTTGTCGTTTTAGAATGGCCTTATGCAGTGTTTTAATGAAGATCTTGAAATCGTAGATTTTTTTTATTTTTATTTTTGATCTGCATCTTGAAATTGTACTGGGTATTGAGAGTAGAAAAATTGCAGTCATCTCTCAGTTAGGGAAAGCATGAAATATGTGGAGATCGGTTTTGTAGTTTTATATGGAAATGTGACAGTCTGAAAAAATTTAAAGTATGTGGGACCCTGGAAAGAAAACTAACTGATTTATTTGGGGAACTGAAGGAGGGGAAGTTTGTTAGTGAATGTTGGAACATTGGGAAGCCCAATGTATTCTGCCTATATGCGGATGTCTATTCTGATGCATTATGCATATATCAGGAACACCAGTTGAGAGATGTTATGTTTAGAATAAGTACATGTATTAGTGCCTTATCCGACTCCTTGCTTCTTGAAGACATATGAAAAGGAAAAAGGACTTTCTTTTGAGATCTCTCAGGTCACCAGGAGCTTTTAAGAGCTCATAAATTGTCAGCATTATCGTGTGACATCCCAAAACAGGCAATTTACTAAGATGATATCCCGTAGACAGTGGATCATGTGTACCATAACTTTACTTTCAATTAATGGTGTAGTTTTCTTGCCAAAATGGCGTAGTTACTGATTATCCCCCCTCAGCCTCATGTACTATTGGTTGACTTTTATTGGAGTGTAGAATAGTAACGTATGTAGGAGATGTTGTCTTTCACTAGTTGAGACTGTTAAGTACTTAGGTCCAGATTATGCTTTTATGTGTTCCTTGCACTGCTAAATGTGAAAATGAACTCCTCTCAGTGTGTTTCTTCGACCTCGCTCTGAGATATTGCTTGACCAAATGGTTTTTTGCGGACGGAACATGTGCAAGTATCGTATTCAATAGCTTGGCAGTGAGGTTTGATCACATGAAATATGTGGACAGGCCCACGAGGCTTACATACTATGTGAGGTGGTATTACATTATTGCGGGACAAGCTCTAGGCCTCTAGCGCTCCTTTGCACGATTTTTCATATTATTGGTTTCCGGCATAGTAGTCTTATTTTCCATGCCAATATTTTTTTTTTGAAAGTATGGCATTTTGTAGTTTGTGTGTGAATGTTGGCCATTTGAACACTTTGTTGCCAGTCTGCTCTATTGGATTTAATCATATTCTGGATGGCTGTTGTAAAACATTTTGGTTGGATTCACTAAACCCTTGACATAATCTTCAGGAGAAGCAAAGAGAGAAGAAGCCTAAGAAGGAAAAGAAGGACAAGGAGAAAAGGGAAGATAAAGAGAAAAAGGAGAAAGATAGAAGCGATGGAAACCATAGAGACAAGAAAGACAGGAAAGAAAAAGACAAGGAGAAAAAGGAGAAGGAAAGGGACAAAGATAAAGATAAAAAGACCCCCTCAGAGGACAAGAGGCTTGCGGTTCAATCTGATAGTAACAACAAGGAGAAGCTCGATCAAAAACATAGCGAGAGAGATAAAGATAAAGACAAAGACAAAAGCAGTATCTCAGAGGAAAAGAAACGGGTCTTGCAGTTTCATGGTCACAGTGGAGACATGCCTGTTCGCAACAGTCTTTTTGCTGAGGGAACTGGGGAATTCAAATTTGTTGCAGAATTGTGCAGGAGGATTAGAGATGAAGAAGAAGGAACTGGGAGCCAATTAGTTGATAGACTTCCAGTCACAGAATGGAAAAATGTTGAGCGGGACAGAGTTGTGCTTAAGGATGCAAGAGATCTGGCTGGAGGGAAGGAAAGGAGCGATGAGAAAGGAGTTGACAATAAAAAGATCAGTGGGGTTAATGCAAGATGTAGTGGTAGTGCAGTGGTCCAGAACCTTGTTGGATTGGTCCAAAACAGAGTGGACATTCTGCCAAGACCATTGGAGAAACAGTTTAAGCAGCGGGTGGAAGAGAAGGAGAAATCTAAAGAGAGGGAAGGTGGCGACAAAGGTGGGGAGAAACGCAAGGATAAGGACAAGGAAAAGAAAAGCCACGGGAAGGACAAAGAGAGGGACAAAGAGAAGAAAAAGGAGGAGAAAGGTGAACATAAGACTAAAGATGGGGGTAAATTGCAAGATAGCAAGAAGAATGACCAACTTGGTGCTTTGAAGGTTAGAAATACACATGGTGCCAAGGACGGTGACAGGAATTCTGCTACCGAGGGAATTCTCAAGAAAAGGAAGGACCTCGAAGTGAATGGATTTTTTCATGGTGAGTCTTAATGAACTGTTCTGAACTGGTTGGTTGTTAACATGTTCACTTTTTCCTGAACAAGGGTCCTAATGAAAGTTGATGAGCCAGTCTGTGATCACCCTTCTTTGTAACTGACTAATGTTACTTCTTCTTGTTGAATTGCCTTGCAGCCACGGATGTTAGGCCTCATAAAATGCCACGGCCCAGTCCTCATCTGTCGACAGAGAATGGAAGAAAATTGGAACCTTGCCATACTGCCATCCTGTTTACTTCTGCTGGTGAGTTTTTAATTTACTTTGATGTCTATTACACTTTTATTTCGTTGGGGGGTCATTTTTGTTTTTGCTGATTTTTTTAAGGTACACTTAAAATCACGTTCTGAACACATTGCACATTGAGCGACTTAGATCATTGAAATTTTATCGGAAAAGGGAGGTCCTCATTTTATTAAGTTTAGGTGGTCCTTAGAAGGAGAGGTATATATATATATATACAGGGCCCTTCTAATGCGGGCGCCCGCATTTAAGTAAGTTGCGGACTTTGCCTTTCCCGATCGAATTTCGATGATCCGAGCCGCTCAATGTGTTCAGAATATGATCTTTAGGGTACTTGCGAGAAATCAGCAAAAAAAAAAGACCGGGAAGGGCTTCATCCGAGCAGTTTTTGTTTATTTTTTATTGAACGGTTCAAATAAAAACTGCTCAAATCAAGCCCTTTTCGGTCATTTTTTTTTCCGATTTCTCGCGGGTACTCTTAAAATCACGTTCTGAACACATTGAGCGGCTCGGATCATTGAAATTCAATCGGGAAAGGGGAGAAATAGTGATTTGAATTTCGATGATCCGAGCCGCTCAATGTGTTCAGAACGTGATTTTAAGCGTACCCGCGAGAAATCGGGAAAAAAAAATAACCGGAAAGGGCTTGATTTGAGCAGTTTTTATTTGAACCGTTCAATAAAAAATAAACAAAAATTGCTCGGATGAAGCCCTTCTCGGTCTTTTTTTTTTTTTTTTGTTGATTTCTCGCGAGTACCCTTAAAATTACGTTCTGAACACATTGAGCGGCTCGGATCATCGAAATTCAATCGAAAAAGGCAAAGTTCGCAACTTACTTGAATGCGGGCGCTCGCATTAGGTTCCGGTGAGGGATCTCTCATTTTATTAAAATGCGGGACTCCCTTTCCCGATTGAATTTCGATGATCCGAGCTGCTCAAAGTGATCAGAACATGATTTTAAGGGTCTTCGTGAGAAATCAGCAAAAAAAATGACCGGGAAGGGCTTCATCCGAGCAGTTTTCATTGAACGGTTCAAAAAAAACTGCTCGGATGAAGCCCTTTCCAGTCATTTTTTTTTGCTGATTTCTCGCGGAGACCTTTAAAATCACGTTCTGCACACATTGAATGGTTCGGATTTTCAAAATTTGATCGGGAAATAAAAGTCTCTCATTTTAACAAAATGAGGGATCCCTCATTTGAAAATTCATATATATATATATATATATATAAATATATGAGAATTCACATTGAGCGGCTAGGATCATTAAAATTTGATCGGGAATTATGAGATGTTTTGGAGATATCCCCGGAACCGCCGATGGTGTCGTTACTTTTAGATAGTAAAATGTGTATTATCTGTGTTCACAACACAGAAAAAACATCAATTTTTAAAATATATTACACTTGTTTTTCCGTTAAATTTTTTTTGAACTCATCTGGTAACTTAAACGACAACTTAATAATAACAGAATATTGTATAAATAAAATGTGAACACTCATATGAAAACAACGGGCACGATAATAACGTTAATTTCAAGATATGTATGACCAATTATGCAATCGCCATTATTTATTTAATTATTTTTAAAATCTACTGCATTTGTTGTGGAGCCCACCTCCCCCAGCAGGTATCCTGGTCGGGAAATCGGACCTTAATTTTATGATCTTGAAAAAGACAAGTAGATTGTAAGACAGATAATTAAAGGTTCAAGGCGAGCTCTCTAGCTCGGGGTCGGTTTCGAAACGGAGAAGAAGGATTCCGTGGCTTCTGGGTTGAAACTTGGGAGGTCCCGTGCTCATCCAAACCCATGGCTTCAGCTCTTTGCCTTGGTCTTCGACTTCCGATTATTTTGCTAACTTATCAAATGTTCAAGTACTCCTTGCAGTGAAATATGTGATCTCCGTATGCTCCGCCATGTGCATAGAGACTGGATGAAGTCATTAATGTGAATACATTTTTTTTTTTTAATAATGTTTTCAGGCTTCCGAACACCTGATAAACAGAATTTATCTGCGCCGGGTCCAAAGTCAAGGGGAGAGGAAGATTCGGAACGTTTGCAAGTGCAATTGCACCAATATTCTGATGCCACAATTAGTATGTCCGACCGTCAGAGTACCAGTGGCACTGCCCAAGAAGGAGGTGTATTGTTCGTGGAGGAATTGGTCCGGTTGAACGAAATTGAAGAGGTAGTCACAAAGCAACAGAAGTTATCTCAAGAAGATGAGGGATCCTCGATAAGAGAGACAGATGAAGTCTCACACCCATCTGAAGAGGAACTCATCTGGTTGGACGAATTGGAGGAAACTCCTTCAGACCCACGAGTAGTAGAAGAATTGAACTGTGATCCCATGGAAGTTCCTCCAATAATCTCTCACCACTTTTCCATCCTCCAGGTGCTGGATTTATCATATACTGAGATAAACTCTTTGCCGCAATCTATTTTCAGATTAGTAGCACTCCGAAAATTGTTTTTGAGAGGTTGTGACCTTCTAATGGAACTACCACCTGAAATTGGAGAACTCGCGAATCTAGAGGTGCTTGATCTTGAAGGGACTGAAATTCTGTGTCTACCAAAGGAGATTGCTAAACTAGTTAATTTGACGTGCTTGAAAGTGTCATTCTCTGGATATGCGAATCAGACAGTAATTCCAAGGAGGGTCTTGTCAAATCTCTCACGCTTGAAGGAGTTAATCATTGACGTTACTCCGTACGGAGAGTGGTGGGATGTTGAAGCAGAAACTATTATGGACGATATGTGTAGCTTAAAAGAGTTGACAAGCCTGAAATTGTCTTTACCCACTGCTGAACTATTGAGAAACCTCGCAATATTTCGACGTTTAGCGAATTTCAGATTTACAGTTGGCCGTCATGGAGAGCACTTCATTTCCCGTTTACCCCACGATGTTGAAGAGGAATTCAATAACCGGGAGAAACTGGACAAAGGCTTGAAGTATATAAATGGAAGTCGCATACCAAATGAAGTTACCGAGGTATTCAGATATTTGAATGCTTTTTTTCTACAACGCCATTGGACAGCTAACAGCCTATCCGAGTTTGGGCATGAAAATATGAATGAAGTGAAGCTTTGCTTGGTGATGGAATGTAATGAGTTTCGGACCATCATTGATTCTGAACAGTTTCATCCAGGAAAATATGGTATGAGTGAATCCAAAGATTTCCAAGATTTTGATGAAGCAATTGTGCTTGGATCACTGGAGAAATTGATTATTCGCTACATGAAGAATATGGAGAGAATTTGGAAAGGGCCAGTTGGAAAAGGGTCTTTGTCCAATCTAAAGTCCTTGGCCTTGCATACATGCCCCAATTTGACTACCCTTTTTACAATCGACATGTTTAGGAATCTCTTAAACTTGGAAGAGCTGATAGTCGAAGATTGCCGAAAAATTGACAGCCTTGTTAGTCTCAAAAGTTCCGACTCAGAATCTGGCCTTTTTCTCCCGAACTTGAAGAATATTTCACTTCTAGAGCTACCAGAATTGGTCAGCATCTCCGGTGGCCTATGCATTGCTCCGAATTTAGAGAGGATAGTCATCTTTTATTGCCCAAAGCTCGAAAAGCTTTCTACCATGGATGTCTCAAGTACAAAATTGAAGGTACTTAAAGGAGAGAAAGAATGGTGGGACACATTAAAGTGGTATGAAGCGGATCTGAGCACGGAACATGAAGATTATCTGGCTCGTCTTTTTGTCCCGTTGAGAAGGGATGGGGATCTGATGGCTCAATTAACAGAAGACTAGATTGTTGCACATGGTCAGGGTAAAGTAGGAAGCTATGAATGACATGGTAATTTTTTATTCATTGATTTTTCCCGATATCTATGTCTATAAATCATTAATGTCGAACCTTTCAATGGTCGTCAGCCTAAGCTACCCGTGAATGTTATCTTCACATGCTTGTTGGTATGTGCACAGGGGGATAAACCAACGCATACTTGTATGTTGAATGTCTTTTCACCCACAAGCAATCTTTGCAATCTGAAAACTGATGAGTCCTGTTGATTTTTCAATGGTTTAGAACTGCTGATCAAGGCGGGTTGGGTGGTTGAAAAATTTCAAAAGAAAAAAGATGATTTGAAATAAGATAGCGAAAAATGAGGGTAATTGATTAACAAGGTAATTTTAAATAACAGCAACGAACAATTTTTTAGATCATTGAATGTTAGAGAGCAATTTTAATAGCAATGTGCATGGTATAAACACAATATGTAGCTGGTTGGGTCTAAGTTCATGAACGGGTTAAGAAGATTTCAAAGTGTTAGCCAAAAGCTTTTTGTTTGTTCTTGTTCTCTTCATTTCATTGTTCTGCTACATTTGGATACTGCAAGAACAAATGTAGTATCTGACTTAACCCTCTTGCTCTGAGGTATTAGGGCGGATGATGCATCCAACGAAATACCCTCTTTTCTTGTCACAATCGTCGTAAATAATTGGCCAAATTTAGGCTGCAAATACATTTCGCGGAAGGCACTTGGAGTGATGCTTTTGTTTACTCTCATAATGATACAGAGAAATGGTGATGTTCTGTGTTGTTTTGCCATTGGTCGTCAAGTGGCAGGCTTGCGGTGGAAACTCTGTGAAGACTTAGAGGGGTAGAGGAAGGAATTATCGTTCGACAAATATCTAATATTCTGGCCTGCTGGTTGCGTTGATTTTTTCCCCTTCTTAATTTCATAATTAGGATTTGTTATGCTCTATGACATCCAAAATTTTATGTACCTCTGGTAGAAATGTGACCACGCTTATGTGGAGCCTTGGTCGTTGCTGTTGTATTATTCGCTGATGATTTTGTGTTATTCTCTGATGATGTAAAATTCTCTCTTTAGTTGTTCTGTTATTCTCTCTTTCTTCCTTTCGCTCGCTCATTTTGGTATTTGTAAAATGTCTCAAAAAAGAAAAAAAGAAGAGGGTTTTTGGGTAAAAAAATGCGACCATGCGTGCACTCTCTCTCCCTCTCTCTCTCAAATTAGAGAAATGTCCTAAAGAGAGTTTCAAAACATATTAGTGTCCTCCCCTTCTTTGTGATGATTACTGATGATTAAACTTCTTATACATGCAGTTCTAAAAAACCTTTCATACATACGTCCGTACAAACTAAGGGAGTTTCACGTACCTGGCCTACAAAAACATTTTGGCGCAGCTGCATGTATGACCTGTAGTTTAAACCTCTGTTCTTGTATTTGCAATATTAATCCGTGTGAATAAAATATGCCTCTGTTCTTGCTTCTGAATCAATATAATACAGGAGATCCCGGTGTGTAAGCGATTCCCACCATCAGCTACCAGATGCAGGTTGGGAGAGAGAAATAAAATGCACACATGTTGCTATTGTTGTTGCATTCAACACTACCACAGAGTATTGTTGTGTTTGCTGGGAAGTAGGAACCATGAATGGTGAGGGTTTTCACCCGGGATGAATTTTTGGCTTCAATATGTATGGTCGTATTTCTAAAGTCCAAAAGTCCCATTACAAATACCAGTCTACGCGGGTCAGAGTCCCACTATAGGAGGAGCCCTATAAACAAAAATGCTCTTCCAACTGGCCAGAGCCAACATTGGTTTGTGCAAATTGCTGCCCTATCGACATGAAACATGTGAAGTAGGCCAAAAGATTTTAGGCGTGATTGGGTTCCAACGTGAATGCTATTTATAAGCAAACCATTTGCTGAATCAGTAGTGCATAGTGCTCCTTTCGAATTGAGAGGATGAAAATGGAGATGTCCAGGCCAAGATGTTATTTCACCAGCCTTCTATCAAAGTCAATGGCCCCTGCTGGGCGGCGATCTAATTTTCCAATGCTATCTTTTTTAGGGAAAAGCCTTCATTCCTAAAGGAAAAAAGTGCTTAATTCCTAACTGGGCAACGTGTCTTTGCCAAACATACTTCATAAGCTATCCCGTGAATCAGGTGCGAAGTGTTGGTGGGGGAAGTATCGCGGAAAACAGCTTAGCTCGTAGTGAAAAGCTTTTTTCTTTTCTTTTTTTTGAGCAGAGTAGCGCCTATTTCTGGGATGACGACTACAGGAATTCAATTCTTCATTCAAAGATACTTGCACAAAAAGTATATTGATGAAACCAGTAGGGACGCTGGTTCAAGGGCTTGGACCTGAGGACAACTATCACTTTATGCCTATCGATCATACTGGGGAAAAAATTAAGCCTATACCCTGTGTATCATTTCGATACATATAAAATGAGTACTAAACTGGGTGAACTACTCTAAATATAAGACATGTATAATGATTTTCTTTCTTTTGTGAAGAAGATTCTAAGTCATTTTGTTATTGTAGGATTTGAATTATTTGTGCAGGTCCGGGGTCAGACCCAGAAAGTAGCATTCGGAGATATCTTGAGATATGGGTCAGGAGGTGAGCTTGTTTGCCAGCTGATGCTGATTTTAGGGCTCATAAAGGAGAGATCATACGAGTGATGAAAAGATCATTACTAATCTCAAGCGGTTAGAAATTAGAGAAGAGAACATGTAAAGCTTCATAAGCAAATAATCAGTCATACATATGGCCAGTTTTGAACATAACACGGAACCCACGAAGAAAGAAACCACATCTTCGTGGTAGGTAAATGGTATACATGGCCAACTGATAGTAGCATTTGTTCCAGTAGTTCAACAACCAAACAGTGAGACAGTAATCTATCTGCAGCATACAAGGAATCACGAGCACAATCAAGAAGAATGGAATGACCCACCAACGGGAAACTCAAAACCACCCACCACCAAATCCAAACAAGTAGGAAACTCCATGCACCGGGATCTTGCAACTATTTCGCCAAACTGATAGAGTGCTTGCTAATTCTCAGAAGCTTGCAGGACTGCCTTTTCTTCAAACAGCTACATCATTGCGTGATCTACGGATATTGGATGGTTAGAAATGACCCGAATCATGAAGACACCTATGGTGTCAGCCTATTTCATTTCCAAGAAGGTTTTTTTATTGAGAAAATTACTGTTTGGTAAAGCTTTCAGTAAAGCTTAAACTTGGGTTAAGATATAGTTAAGGTTACTTACTGCATGGGCTGCTTCGGGTTCAAATATAATTCTGATTTTCATTTTGTAATAGAACCAGTTTTCATTTATTTCTTGCTGATAATCACACACACGTGTGTGTGTGCGCACCTGTGTTTAGAAGCTTGTTTTGAAATCAGGCGAGGGGGTTGCTGGAGAAAAGGGAGTCACTTGACGAATGGCAGAAGGTTGGTAGAGCCATCGAGTGCGCATCAGATGCAGTGAGTTAGGTGGGGAAGCCGTCGAAACGGTCATCAGATTTGTTGGAAGTGGGGCAAACGCAAGGGGGCTGGAAAAGGGAAAGGAGTCACTTGAGGAGGTAGCGCAAAGTGGTGGCCATAAGTGGCGGAAGGTGCCAGAGGGTTTGCCGGAGGTGGTGGCCAGGGGCGGCTGGCTTTGTTACGAGGACTCTTCTTGATATATAAACGACCAATGTTGGACACACGAGACTCAGACAGGGGTAGGGAATTTGTGTCTGACATTTTTAGCTTGACATTAGTCTAGGTAGCATTTCTACTAATTTGAAATTGTCATAAGTATGCACAAAACTGTTAAATAGAAATATTTATGGTCGACCTGTGGCGAGGTGTCCGTGCTTCATAATGAAACATGTTTTTATTACAGTTTGCATATTTGAAAAACGAAAATAGGAAACATCTTTCCAGAATTTTTCATTTCAAAACTCGAGTTATTTTCGGAAAAAATTCCTTAAAATCAAGTTTCAAAATCCAAGAACCAAAAGGTTTTCTGAAAGTTCTCATTAAAACTGCTTCATAAACCACAACAAAACATTGGTAATTCAAAGATGAAACATTACCTGAAGATGCACAAGTTTTGAAGGGCTTCTTTGTACTCTTGATTCTGCCACTGCAATGCTCCCCACCACTCCTGCTCTCCTTCGATATGTTCCAAACATGCTGAGTGACCTTTGTTGAAAGGCAATCTACGCAAACTTGGACACCCGAAGATCTCGAGGTTCTCCAAGGATGGCCACTCCAACGACTCAATGGCACAAATGCTACTTAATATTGCCATGTCAAGTAGAATCAGTTCCTCGAGTTTTGGCAGTACCGACAGATTTCCAACAGCATCAGCTTCTGGAATTATGTCTTCAACTCCATTGCACTTCTCAATTATGTTTGATGTATTTTATGACATTTAAATCTCACACGAGATACATATTCACACCATTCCAATTTTGGGTTAAAAAATAAAGAAGAGTTAAATTCAAATAGTCTTCTTCACATTCTACATATATACTATGACTAGGAATGCGGTAGAAGGAATTTCCGGCATCTCGAAGAAAAAGAATATAACTAAGCAAAAGATTTTTCATAATTTCATTTTTTGATTATGATTTGAACGAAACATTGGAATTAACAATCAAATGTTTCCTTCAATGAATTAACATTGGAATTAGCAATGGAGTTATAATTTCCACCATGGGTTGGACAAATAGAAGGAGTGACCCCTTTGAGTTTCAAAATACCTCTACAGTAAGTATAGTTTTGAGAAGTATTTTGTAATTTTAACCCAAAAGATAATATATTTTGTATTTTGTCACTTGACCTACTGCAACTAAATCCTGGGTTCGCCCCGGACCGGACCGGACCGGTCCGATAGGTGCTACAGTTCTTTTTCCCTTCCTCTTGTATCAGCTTAGAAAAAAATAAAAATAAAAGGTGCAATACTACAGGGTTCCTGGTTCCGACAAGGGCTAACCTTGAAAAAGAAAAATGGAATCACAAAAAAGGGCTAACCTTGAGAAAACAAAGAGGGGGATACGCAGTTGTAGCAGTTTAAGAAGAAGAAGAAGAACTGGTAGAGGAGGAGATAGTGTTAAGTAAGTAAATGGATGGGTGAACTTTGGTTTTGGGATTTGGGGTGTTTTTTTAGGTGTTTTTTTTTATGTCTCTTGAACCGTCCCGATATATATCGGGGCGGTTCCGGGGACAACTAATTAGACACCTAAAAAAACACCTCATAGTTTCTAATCAAATTTTAGTGATCCGAGCCGCTCAATGTGATCAAAACGTGATTTTAAGGGTAATTGCGAGAAATCGGCAAAAAAAAAGACCGAGAAGGGCTTGATCTGAATAGTTGCGAACAGTTTTTTACTGAACGGTTCAAATAAAAACTGCTCAAATCAAGCCTTTCCCGTTCATTTTTTTTGCTAATTTCTCGCGGGCACCCTTAAAATCACATTCTGCATACATTGAACGGTTCAGATCATAAAAATTTGATTGGAAACTATGAGATTGAGATTTGGGGTGTTTTTTTTGATGTCTCTTGAACCGTCCAGATATATATCGGGGCGGTTCCGGGGACAACTAATTAGACACCTAAAAAAACACCTCATAGTTTCTAATCAAATTTTAATGATCCGAGCCGCTCAATGTGATCAGAACATGATTTTAAGGGTAACCGCGAGAAATCGGCAAAAAAAATGACCGGGAAGGGCTTGATCCGAACAGTTGCGAACAGTTTTTTACTGAACGGTTCAAATAAAAACTGCTCAAATCAAGCCTTTCCCTTTCATTTTTTTTGCTAATTTCTCGCGGGCACCCTTAAAATCACATTTTGCATACATTGAACGGTTCGGATCATAAAAATTTGATTGGGAACTATGAGATTGAGATTTGGAGTGTTTTTTTAGGTGTTTTTTTTGTCTCTTGAACCGTCCCGTATATATATATATATATATATACACACTTTGGGTTGGGGCCAAAGGAGTTTGTGGGGATCGAGGCAGGCAGCCAGTGGAGAGGGGCTGAGGCTGTTTATCAGATTCTTGCAATTTTTTTTTTTGTTAAGCCAGATTCTTTCAATTGGGATCCTTTGAACAATGGAATAGAATCACCTTGGAACGGATAAAAAAAGAAAAAATGGAACGGAACAACTCGTGTTCCAGTTGTGCAAGTTGGGGATTTTGTACTCTTACCAACGTGTATCTAGATGGTGATGTGGTAATAGTCTCTTGGACAATAACTTTGGCTTAACCGAACATTTCACTGGCAAATAGAGAGCTCCTATGGTCACACCCAAAACGAGTTGCGTAGAAACTTTTTAATAAAATAAATTATTGTTATTATTATTTACTATCATAAATTTACCGTTACAAACCTAATTGCATAATGAAAGCATTTCCGTTACAAAAGTTAATAGCAACATTATTGTTTGTTTTATTATTACAATGAAAGAGGAGGAATGCCAGATTACCCAAAAATATACTAGTATATATTGGGGTTCTGTCCATGGTGGAAAAAGAATAGAAAAGAAGAGATATGCTTTGATTAGTGAATTCATGCTAAGTGAAACATGTGAATTAGGCCATAAGATTTAGGGCGTGATTGGGTTCTAACGTGAATGCTATTTATAAGCAAACCATTTACTGAATCAGAAGAGCATAGTGCTCCTTTCGAAGCGGGAGGATGAAAATGGAGATGTCCGGGCCAAGATGGTATTCCAGCGGCCTTCTATCAAATTCAATGGCCCCTGCTCGACTGCGATCAAATTTTCCAAATGCTATCTTTGTACGGGACTTCATTCCTAAAGGAAAACGGTGCTAATTCGTAACTGGGCAATGTGTCTTCGCCGAACATACTTCATAGGCTATCCCGTGAATCAGGTGCGAAGTGTGGCAGGGAGGTGTCGTGGAAAACAGCTTAGTTTGTAGTGAATTTTTTTTTTTTTTTTTTTTTTGGAGTGGAGAGCGCTTTTCTGGGATAACTACTTCAGGAATTCAATTCTTCATCCAAAGATATTTGCACAAAAAGTATATTCATGAAACCAATAGGGACACTGCTTCAAGAATCAAGGGCTTGGAGCCCAAGGACAATCACTTTATGCCTATCATACTGGGGTAAAAGTTATGCCTGTACCCTTTGTATCATTTCTATACATATAAAATGAGTGCTAAACTGGGTGAACTACTCTAAATATAAGACATTGATAATGATTTCCTTTCTTTTCTGAAGAAGATTCTAACTCATTATGATATTGTTGGGTTCGAATTATTTGTGCGGGTCCAGGGTGAGACCCAGACAGTAGCGTTTGGAGATATCTTGAGATATGGGTCAGGAGGTGAGCTTGCTTGCCAGCTGATGCATATCCCCTTGATATGCTGATTTTAGGGCTCAGAAAGGAGATAGCATGGGAGTGATGAAAAGATCATTACTAATCTCTAGCCGTAAGAAATTAGAAGACAAGAGAACATGTAAAGCTTCATAAACAAATAATCAGTCATATATATGGCCAGTTTTGAACATAACACGGAACCCACAAAGAAACCACGTCTACGCTGTAGGCAATTAAATTAGTATACATGGCCAACTGATGGTATTTATTCCAATATAGTACAACCACCAAACAGTGAGACCGTAATCCAGCTGCAGCATACAAGGAATCACAAGCACAAACAAGAAGAATGAAATGCCACCGGGAAACTCAAAACCACCCATGGCCACAACCAAACAAGTAGGAAACACCATGCACTGGTATCTTGCAACTATTTCGCCAAAAGAGCGAGGGCAGAATGATCCAGTGCTTGCTAATTCTCAAAAGCTTGCAGGACTGCCTTTTCTTCAAACAGCTACATCGTTTCGTGATCTACGGATATTGGAGGGTTAGAAATTACACAAATCATGAAGAC
>BPLS01031421.1:99596-128931 GCA_019656275.1 Rhododendron kiyosumense
CCCCCCCCTCGCTCTAAACATGTTTTATTATAGACGCCATTGATTTGTTCGAGCCTTCTGAGAAATCAGTAATAGTTGAAGAAGGAAGAAACATATATAGATTGAAGAAATGAATTGTTTTTTCCCTTTCAAGGAAAAACCCAAATCCCAGAATGCGAAATCCTCTCTGGAAGAGCTCATGGAAGGAAAGGAGCACAATTTAAGAGTGTTCACCTACTCAGAGCTCAAAACTGCGACTGATAATTTCAATGGCTCGCTAAAAATTGGAAGAGGTGGATTTGGCCGTGTGTTCAAGGGTACGATTATTCATCCAAAGGGGAAGGGTATCCGTACCGTGGTTGCAATAAAAAGTTTTACTGGCGAGCTGGTAATTACTATTCTTTTTCTAGTTTCTTATTTGGTTCGGAATTCAAGGACAAATTTGGTTTACGCATTGATTGCTTTCCTAATTTTGTTTGCAGTAATTGAATAATATAGCATCATATTACTTGCTGCACTAGGAGTTGGGATTGCCGATAAGATCCATTTACATGAAAACGACCCAACACATAGTTAGCGGGTTTTGATAGGTTATTTTTGACATGAACGCAAATATGAGGCAACACGAAAGTTAATCATGACGAATATGGGTTGGATTGACTTAAGTTGATAAGGATTTCCGTGTCGACCTGTTTACATGGAATGACACGAATTGAACACGATATGACATGTCACAATGTTGCAACGCCAATCATATGCCATGATTTTGCTATTGTTGGCTGAAATTCTTGTTGATTATAGTTTTATATGTGGCTGTGATGGTTTGAAAGCATGCTCATTTTTGTTATGGATTAACAGGTTGTTCATTCATGTACAATATTGTTACGTGTTTGATTTTACGTAAATCTTTTACCCATCTTTTACACATTTTAACCAACGGACTTAGCTGTGTCAACCTGAACACGACACGGTTTTAAGCTAGTTGGGTTGGTGTCAATATGTATGATACATGTAAGTTAACAAGCGTTTTGACACAAATTTGAAATGACACAAACCCCAAATTGACATGACACAAATTTGAAATGACACAAACCCCAAATTGACATGTCTCACATACGACATGACAGGACAGGATGACCCCTCCTATGGCTTGCACTTATCCGTTTTTAGCTTTAGTTATTGTGGGAATTCTATTGCGCACACCTTTTTGCGAGTGGACCATAGGTCCTCGTTTACCCATTAGTGGTGGTCATGGGTTTGAGTCACGGAAACACTCTTCGCTTGCGGGGTAAGGCTGCGTACATCAAACCAGACCCTTTCTCAGGCCCTGCAGTAGATTGAGCATCATGCACTGGATAACTCTCTTAGTGGTGGTGTTATGAGTTGAAGTAATCCGTGGTCACCTAAATGTCAATAAAAGTATATTATGAATTAAGTGGTGTTGGGTAAGAGTGTTATTCAGTTATGACTCACAATGGTGTTGGATAGTAAATTATGACTGAAGTGGCCTTAGTTATTTTGTAACCGGTATTCGTTATGAACTAAAGCATCAGTTCCAAGTTCATTTGTGTGAAGTCCAACAGCTAAAATTTGGGATGCATGAAGTATGCATATTTTAGGGGTCGTGCAATGAAGTTGGACCCTAGTTATTGGGATACTTTTTTTGTCCTTTAGTTGTAGCATTTGATGAGATATAAATCTCTGGAAGTTTAAGGGTGGAAAGATCAAGTCATCCATTTTATTTGATAACTTTAGGTTGCAATCCAGCTATATAGTTTTGGCATCTGAGGCTACATTTTTAATTAGGAAGTAGCGGAGTGAATCGCATATTTAGTGATGCAGTGCGATTTGTCATGATTCAGAACTTCTAAAACCTACAGAATGATGACATTTGTATTCCTATAAGTCTTGGATTCATTGAAGATCCTTGTTTACTCTCATAATTGATTTGTTAATTCCCTCTCCGCAGTCCTCATCCTGTTTTTTGGAAATTATTATTAAGTGTACGCGTCACTTGTTTTTATATTTAGTTTGATTTTCTTTGGACGTAGGGTTCTAGAGAATGGCTGGCTGAAGTTCAACTTCTTGGCGTTCTTGATCACCCTAACCTAGTGAAACTCCTGGGATACTGTTCTGTACATGGGAAAAGAGAGATACACCGTCTATTGGTATATGAATACATTCCCAATGGGAGCTTGCATTATAATCTTTTCGACAAGGCTTCTACAACTCTGCCTTGGACAACAAGATTAGAAATTATCCTCCTTGCTGCTCAAGGATTGGCTTATCTGCACGAGGGATCAGAAATGCAGGTCAGCTTATGTTATCAATGGACATTAATGATGATATTTTATGGCTTCTTTGAGTGTTTAAGTTAAAATAAACTAACATTCTTGAGCTGTCATTCTAACTAGCTATTAAGAGGGATGTGAATGTTTGTTCAAAATCCAGACCCTGTAATCCAGCTCAGAGAATTGTACTGAACATACTAATAGGCGCTGCTGAAATGCATCAATTAGTAGACATTGACGGTATCAGATGCGTACAAGCACTGGCCAATATTTGATAATCCTAATTAGCACCAACTTTTATAGTTTTACTTTGCTTGAAAGCAACATGCTACTGTATGAGTAGTTGAAGTAGTGTTTCTTGTGCTGATCTTGAAGGTGATATATCGAGACTTCAAACCTTCAAAGGTGCTCTTGGATGAATACTTCAAGCCAAAGCTTTCTGACTTTGGGGTTGCTGAGAAAGGCCCAACTGATGACTATGGTCACGTCTCTAGGGTAAGTAGCTTGTGTACAAATGAGACCATAGAAAATGTCGTGCATTTGTACTTAGCTTAACAGGTCAACCTATTTTATTTACTCCTTTAGCATGTGATGAACTTAGTATTTGTAAATTTTAAACATCAGCTAATTTGTTGAGAGAACCAACCAAGGGTTTTCAAATTCTCTCTTCTTCTATTCTCTCTCTCACTTCTCTTTTCTGGGTTCTGTTAGAATATGTCTTTGATGACCAGAAAGATTAGATGATATCTTTATTTATTAGATTGCTTTGGTTTCTTAGTTATATCAAATTTAGCTTGTCTTGGAATTTTAGGAAGTGTGGTGGGGCCATCTTTATCCTTATCTGCTTCTTACCACTTGTAGAGCCCTATAAAAGGGCTCTACAGAGAATGATTAAATGAGTCAGGGGGATATATTGAACATTGATTATGGTTTTGTGTTTGGTACGGAGATGTCATTAAAATGGAGAGCTTATCTTGTTCTTGATCGTCCCGCATCAGTTTAGCAGAGAAAACATCGATCTTGTTTGCGTGTTTCACGCAGATCACCATCCAATAGTCATCACCAGATCAATACATCGATCATTAGCTCGTCACTTTGTTGGTCCACCATCATCACAGTCTACACCAGAGATTGCAGCTACAGATATGCCTGCATCAGATGGGAACCGCATGAATTGTCACAGATCCACAGCCTAACATTGCCACAACTCCACAACCACCACGATGCCATGGTCACCGCAGTATGAAAGCTTCATGAGCAGCCCCAACAACCAGCAGAGATGCTATAGTCTCCTGATCGTCAGCCACTGCCATGAACAACAACTCATCACTGACACCCTACAGAAAATTAGATACATACAAATTGATATTGAGCCACATTTGCGCTCCCTCGACTTTCTCTAGTGTTTTGTCGACCAACCCACCCACTGACCCACCCCATAAATAAAATAAAGTCGATAAATAGATAAGCGTGGATTTCACTAATTGGATCTAGCTCGTCGGAGTTGAGGTCTTCTCAGCCGGGGAGAAACGATGGGATACAAGAACAATTAGATGATGACTTGTGTACGTAAGATGTATCTTGTTTTAGCCTTATCTGTTTGTTTCCACTTAGAAAGTCTATATAAAGGAGTCTGCATGTGATGTTTTACTTAGTTGATGGAATGTGTTAAATTTCCAAGATGGTTTTGGTATGGCATTACTTGCTTAGGCACAGGAATGCTTAAGCAAGTCAGTACTTACCATCGGATCAATCTTATTCTTGCTCTTCCTACATCACCTGGATTTGAATGAACAAAGGTTAGTGTTTTCTTTTGAATTGGTGTGGATTCTAATTCTCATTCTTATGGATTCCTAGGTGTTCTATTCTCTGTTCTACATCATTTTTGCTTCGTATAATCTTCGTGATATTCATGATTGAGAAGCATAGTCCGGACTCCGGCATGATGATTTGTATAGATGCATTATTGTTGTAGTTCAGTTGAGAAGTTTTTGTTATTGTCCCCATTATCTTTGATGTCAGGTGGTTGGGACAGTTGGATACATTGCCCCAGAATACGCCTATGATGGCCGCCTCACAGTCAAGTGTGATGTATATAGTTTTGGTGTAGTACTTTATGAGATTCTAACAGGGAGGCGGGCATGGGATAGTAGCCTGCTGGAGCACCCGTGGCTTCTAGAATGGGTGAAACTGCACCCAGCTGACAGTGAGGGGTTTAGCACGATCATTGATCCGCGTCTGGAAAATCAATACTCTGTCAGTGCGGCTTGCAAGATTGCCAAGTTGGCAGACACCTGCTTGAGCAATCATCCACAGGATCGCCCTAGAATGAGTCAGGTGGTGGAGATCTTGAAGCAGGTGATGGTGGAGTCAGTAGAGGAAAGTTCTTCTGAGAAAAGGAGGTCCGAGTCATCTGCTTCTTCTAACTTGGTTGCCTTAAATAAGCACTCAGATCAAATGGGAGACATTGACACTTCAAGAAGGATGGAAGGTACACTTACCTCAACCTAGAGATACACACAGTTAGGGTTATAATTGAAGAATTTTATGAACCTGTTTGCATCTTAAATTTAGAAGAAAAGAGGCTTGTGAAGCTAATTCCCCCCCTTTCCCCCTTGCTTTTCTTTTCCCTCTTTAGATCCTTCTCCACATCCAAAATGTAAACACAGCCATCCAATGATTCTTTATAAAAGGAATTAGAGATATAAAAAAAGCCTAAAGAAGAGAAAGAATAACCAGCTTTTTGTGGCTGGCACGTTTTTTGAATGTTTGACAGGAATAAGTGTTGAACATCAGATACTCATGTTGTGGGCCTTGTATTTGTTCGAGTATTGACTAGTGAGGTTGAGTCTCTAAAGCCACGTGTCCTTTTCATTTTTTATTTATTGAGAGAGTTTATATTGGCTACATGAAGAGTTTACAGACCGGATCTTCTTATGTAGCCCCCTGTCCAACAAAAAACGCTCTCCATATCCTTCAGATTGGACGGGGGCTTCTTATATAGTCTTGGCACATCACGAAACCGGATATTTTTACTCGGAGAACTTGCTTTTTGTTCATGGCCCGCTTCAAATCCCGTTACTTTGTCCCTTTTGGACCTCAATGGATTGATCCATATACCCAGCCATGTACTTCTTCGTTCCATTTTTTCGTCCATTTAACAGTTTGACCAATCGTGCTTGTAAGTGGAGCAACAAATTATTTATTTTCGTGAAACTTAAAATCTTGACCGTATAGTATGTTCAACTGCTTGCAGTGAAACATGTGATCTCTGTACGCACTGCCATGTGCATAGACTGGACGAAGTCATTAACGACAAAATCATATGCTTATCTGCAGATTGGCTCTCACACCTTGATTATATTTTTTATGTTTTCAGGCATCCGAGAACATGATGAACAGAATTTATATAAAAAATTAAAATTGCAACTGCACCAACAATATTCAGGTCCCCTAACAGGTATATTTGGCCGCGAGAGTACCAGTGGCAATGCCCCGGAAATAGGTGTATTGTCCATGGGGGAATTGATCAACGAAATGGGAGAGGCAGAAGACGAGGGATCGTTGAATGAACTCACAGAGTCATTTTATGAGGAACTCTTGGAGGAGATCTTGTTGGGAGAATTGGAGGAAACTCCTGCAGACCAAAGAGAAGTAGAAGAATCGAACTGTCATACGTTGAAAGTTCCTCCAACAATCTCTCACCATTTTTCTATTCTCCACGTGCTAGATTTGTCGTCTACTGAGATAAACTCTTTGCCGCAATCTATTTCCAGATTAGTAGCACTCCAAAAATTGTTTTTGAGAAGTTGTGAGCTTCTCATGGAACTGCCACCTGAAATTGGAGAACTCACGAATCTTGAGGTGCTTGATCTCGAAGGGACTGAAATTCTCTGTCTACCAAAAGAGATTGCCAAACTAGTTAATTTGACGTGCTTGAAAGTGTCATTCTATGAATATGCAAATCAGACTGTAATTCCAAGGAGGGTCTTGTCAAATCTCTCAAGCTTGATCGAGTTAATCATTGATGCGACTCCATTTGGAGAGTGGTGGGATTTTGAAGTAGAAGCTATTGTAGGTGATCTATGTAGCTTAAAGGAGTTGAGAACTGTGCAATTGTATTTGCCCACTGTTGAACCATTGGAAGAACTCACATTGATATTTCCAGGTTTGACAAACTTCAGATTTACAGTTGGCCGTCAAGAAGAGCACTTCATTTCCCGTTTACCCCATGATGTTGAAAAGGAATTCAATAACTGGGAGAAACTGGGGAAAGGTGTGAAGTATTTAAATGGAAATAGCATACCAAATGGAGTTACTGAGGTACTCAAACATGCCAATGCTTTTTTTCTACAACGCCATTGGACCGCTAAGAGCCTATCAGAGTTTGGGCATAAAAATATGACTCAAGTGAAGTTTTGCGTGGTGATGGAATGTAATGAGTTTCGGTCCATCATCGACTCTGAACAATTTAATCAAGGAAAAGATGGTAGGAGTGAGTCTGAAGATTTTGAATATTTTGATGAAGTAAATGTACTTGGATCACTTGAGAGATTGATTATTCGTTACATGAAGAATATGGAGAGCATTTGGAAAGGGCCAGTTGGGAAAGGGTATCTGTCCAATCTGAAGTCCTTAGCTTTGCATACATGCCCCAAGTTGACTACCCTTTTCACAGTCGACATGCTTATTAATCTCACAAACTTGGAAGAGCTTATTGTTGAAGATTGTCCAAAACTTGACAGCATCGTGAGTCTCAAAAGTACCAGCTCAAAGCCAGGCCTTTTTCTTCGGAGCTTGAAGAAGATTTCTCTTCTCGAGCTGCCAGAACTAGTGAGCATCTCTGGTGGCCTACGCATAGCTCCAAATTTAGAGAGAATGGTCATCTTTTACTGTCCAAAGCTCGGAAAGCTTTCTACCATGGAAGTTTCAAGTACAGATTTGAAGGTAATTAAAGGAGAGAAGGAATGGTGGGATGCGTTAAAGTGGTACGAATCGGACTTGAGTAGTGAATATGAAGATTATTTGGTTCATCTTTTTATCCCGTTGAGAAGGGACGGGGATCTGATGGCTCAATTAACAAAAGACTAGATTGCCGCGTATTGTCAGGGCACAGTTGGAAGCAACTTGACAGGGTTGTTTTCGCTTAGCATTCATGGATTTTTGTCAATAACAATGTCTGTTGGATCTTTAGTGTCAAACCTTTGGATGGTTGTCTTTGTCCGCCTAACCCAACCCGTACTTGGTGGGTTGAATATTCTTTCAACTAAAATCGATTTGCAGTCTCAAAGCTTGACAAGTCTTGTTGAATAACTTGGCAGTTTTGAACCGGGAAAAAAGTTTTAACACAACGGTTATTCGTAATACCCTCTCACATGATGTGGGTTTCATGTATGTGTGGGTTCCATCCCATGTAAGAGAGGTGTTACAAATATCAGTGGCATTGAAAATTGTTTGCAAATTTTAAGAGCAAAAATGGAATTCTGAATAAGATAGCAAAAAACGAGAGAAGATGATTAACAAGGTCATTTAAACCACATCAGTGAATAATTCTTTAGATGATTGAATGACAGAGAATGTTCAACAAAATAAATATTAGAGAGCAATTTTAGCAGTAAAACTGAACTAGATTTTAAAAGTCCACCGCAACGTGTCCGGTATTTTTATAAACAATATGTAGCGTAGCGGGTTGAGCTAGGTTCATGGCAAGTTGTAAAAATTTAACCTGCAGCCAACCCAATCCGTCACCTAACAGCTTATCACCTGCCCAACCCAACCGATTCGAACTCCCCAACGGCAAAAGTGCCAGTGTAGGTTGGTTTAGTGGGTTGGCGGATTTTTTTGCATACCCCTTTGATTTGGCGCTGATGGCATTTTAAATTCATTGACACCAAATTAAAGAATTCATTGTGATATTTAATTAATTTGGTGTCGAGAAATCTACAAAATTATGCACGAAAGTACTTTATTTTTTGTATGAAGATTGCATGACTTCAGGAACGGAGAGAGTATGAGAAAATTGACATTCAATGGAATGATATATACTGATTTATTTTATTTGGGTTGCCAAGCCTACTTTTAAATAGAAAAAATAACGCATTCTCGCGAATAATTAAGTAGGAATCCCCATGCCACCAGGATCTCTCTCAACTAAAAGACTTGACAGAGGATGGACAGGGTAAATAGTGCCTGCAAAACCAAACTCAAAGGCTTCTCAAGTTGTTTTATTGTGTTTTGTACAAATCTATCTCATACTTGTTGAAAACATCATTGACTTTATTTTTGAATTGGTTCAATCATGTTTTAGGAGCTCTTGCACAAACTTCAAAAGTTAGCCTACCCTCCAAATTTCTATCCTATATCTTATCTACCAATTTGAAGGTTGAGTCCCAATTTACACCCTTAGGCAAGTACCAGTGATTTGACCGTTTCGAACTTCTGTCCTGAGCATCAGGAGGGCAATTTCTTACATTTCGGCTATGTGGGTGTTTTGCTCGGCGGATTTCGACAATGAACCTTCTGCAGGTTCACCAACGGAAACCATATTACGACTTCTACCATAAGAAAAGAGAGGTTTGATGTCATGTTTATGCCGTTGAAAGTAAAATTAGGAAAATTCTGTTGGTTCGATTACTGATGTAGTGATGGAGATTGGAGGATGAAGAGAATTCTTTTAGAAAAAAGTAGAGGAGAGACGATGTTAGCTCAAGAGGCAAGGGTATAAGGGTAAGACACTAGTAAAATTCGTGGCATTAACAAAGCCACTCGTGGCATTATCAGTGCCCAAAAAAGAAACACCGTACAAAGCTAATTACTAAAACTAATTAGACTTATTATACCGTCAAAAGTCAAAACCATAAAAATGCCCATCGTAATTATATTACACGGTAAGAATTTATTCTCTTTTTAGGAATAATAAAAGTTAGGATGTAACAGGGGCAGTCGTTGAATGGATCATTGGAGGTAGTGGTCGGAAGGTGGACAGTCCCCGGAGGAGGAGGTGGCTGGAAGAGGAGGAGTCATCTAATTAAGGTTTGCCGAAGAGGATAATTGCTGGCGGCCGGAAGTTCACCTAGGAAGCATTTTTGGATACCAGAAAAGTTGCACCCAAACAGGGGATTTTTCATTTTTTTATTTACCACAAAACTATATATAAAAATAAAATTCCCATAATTTATGGCATCTTTTAAACATCATATTTCACCCTAGAAAGTTCTGGAAATCCACAGAGGAAGAGGAATATTTTGCAGTGTCCTTGATATGTGAATTATATTAAAATTGAAACTTAAATATGTACCCGCTCTAGACACTCATGCAAGGTAGGTGGTGGTGGGGAGGAAGAGGGATTGGTCGTAGGTGATCTCACTTGGGGAGATTTGGTTGGTTGTGAATTTGTTCTCTCAAAATAAAAGAGCTCCCATTGACCGTGGAGAGATGCAAAATGACAGGAAAAATTTTCAGTGCCCGGTGGATAACATGTGGTGTCCGCTCGGCGCATTCGAACCATTCATTACGTTTTTGGACGGCTTGGATTTCGAGAGAGAAAAAGGAGAGAGAAAGTTTCAATCCGAGCCGTCCAAAAGTGTATTGAACAGTCCGAATGTGCCAAGCGGATACCACGTGGGATATACTCACTTAGCACCAAAAAATCTCTCCAAAAAAACGAGCTATATGAAAGATCTTTCAAGAAATTGCTTTTGAAACAACAATTAATAGCATGACATTTTAAAAATGTAACATTACCTGAGCTTACATAATTTCTGAAGTCTTCTTTGTCCCCTTGATTATGCAAAGCCAGGCAATATTGACAACCCTGGACAATTGAGTATCTTCAACTCCTCCAAGGATGGCCACTCCAAAGTCTCAATGGCACAAATGCACCTTAGTTTTCTCATGTCTTGGAGAACCATTTTCTTCAGTTTCGGCAATACATGCAGATTTCCACGAGCGTCAGATTCGGAAATTACTTCTTCAATTTCATCGCACTTCTCGATTTCCAAGCATTGGATTTCGCAAAGGTATTGGATCGAGCAAGGAGGGAACACCTTGACCAAAGTTTGACAGCCGGTCAGAACTAGAGTCTTTAATTTGGTTAGGCTTCCAGGTTGAAGTGGGCCCTTCAAAATGCTTCCCAACTTTGGCAGATTCTTTATGAACAAGTGCTCTAAGCTTGGTAGTACCACACTGTTTGAGGTACCCACGATGGTTTCAATTGCATCACAACCTTCAATCAGACAACTTTGGATACCCTTCATGTTTGTGAGTTCTGAGTCTGATAGCTGCTTGATGTTGTTGTTATCAACTAATTCAAAAGCAGCAGCTTCGGCAAGGACCTCGAGAATCGGAAAGTTTCTACCTTCAATTTCACAATACTTGACATACTTCACATACTCGTGAAAGTTGGGGAGTTGAGGAAGTTTCGACTTTTTGCAACCAATATAGAACTCAAAGTTCTCGATGTCATGGACATTTATCCATAAACTCCCTTTAATGAAACTGAGAAGGATTGTGGCATCAGGAACATGGATACGGAGATTTTGAGACCCAAAAACCTCGATGACATCTATGACCTTATCGGAAAAGCAAAACTTCAAAGACTTAAACTCTTGCAATGTAGCCACTTCATTTATGATATTCTCTACGACATCATTGGACCAATTTTCAGGTGATTTCACATCAATGACCAATTCTTCCAATCTAGAAAGCTTTGAAATGATGTTGTAGTTGAAATTTACCTCTTGAGTGGCATTTTCATTTCCAGACTTGGAGAAGGATACCCGCAATCGCCTTAACTCGGTCAACTCCTCAATCTGAGATGGTATAGCATTGACTCCACTCCCCACAATATCAAGTGCTTCAAGACGCGTAAGTGCAGCCACAATGTGAGAAGGAAGCTCCACCAAGTTTGTGCAGTTATTTAGATACAGTACTTTGAGACCTTTCGAAAATGAAAGTGATGAAGGTAACCCCTTGATTCCTGTGTGAGACACATCTAAAACTCGAAGTTCTGTCATGTTCTCGAAGAAAGTCGGCGGGATTTTCTCCAGGCTCGAATTTTTCTGTAGGAAGAGCGTGGACAGTTTACTGCAATTGGGGGAAGCCGGTAATTTCTTTAATTTATTGTCACCAAAGGAGATTCTATTCTTCTCGGTCCAGGATTCCACTTTTGGGGGCGCTCTTAATCCTTTGCTTGTTTCCACCATGTATTTACAATCAGGAACATCTTCTGCTATATATAATGCCAAATGTCGGATGAATTTGTGCATTGTAACATGATTCTCACTCTCACCACTTTCAAGTAATTTTTTTTTGAAATCAGGCAATTCATTAAATCATACCCGAAGGCAAAGATTATATTGCAACAACAGGAGTGCACCAAACAACCTAATCCGAGACATGAGAACTGCATTAAGCACAACAGGCTACAGCCTCAAGAACACCCTGCAAAAGCACCCGGCACAAGTGTCGGCCTAGGAAGCCCGTCTGGGACTAGGAAGAGAGATACCAAAATGGGATCCCAGCACAAACCATTAAACACTAAGCACAAATGTAATCACACAACAACAGAATACAAGCGAAAACAAATATCTGCTCCCAAGGACATGCCTCAAGGCTGTCGGCCGGAACCAGATCGGGAGCCCCAATCCAAAGCTGGCAGCCGAAGAACAAAAACTTCCTCTCGCAGGACCTGCTGTTGACCACCACCAAAACAGAGAGTAGCAGCCGACCAAACAAACCGGGACAGATCTCAGAAAACCCCAACACAGCCACCACCTACCACCACTGCCGCTGGCGGGGGAAACCCCAATACCCGTCCACAATTGCCGCCGAACCACCAAAACCCTCTACTCCGGCGGACCACCGAAACCCTAACTAAAATTATTCACACAAAGAAATTATTTACCCACCACCACAGCCTCACCAGATCCGGGGGAGACCCGAATCGGTACACAACCGGACTGGGTAACCAGCCGGTAGAAGAGACGGAGGACCGTCGGAAAACCTAACTCCATAAACCTCACCTTATTGAACCCCTCTGTCGACCACCAGCTGCCAGATCTGAGCTCCCACCGCGAGACCGGAAAAAAAAAGACCCATGCGCCATGGCCGGAGTCCCCGCCGGACTCGACAACTGGAAAAGCTGAAATCGGAGAAGAGGAAACAGCAGAGGAGGGAGAAAGGAGGGGGGAGATTAGGGGAAAAGGGGGAGGAAGGAGGGAGAGGAGGGGGGCGGCAGCCCCTCCCCCCAAATGAAACCCTGGCCGATGAAAAGTTTAGAGAGAGAGAGAGGGGTCTCAAAAGTTTAGAGAGAGAGTTATCAAGGTGAAAGGTCCACTTTCAAGTAATGACACATACTTAAGGTGACTCAATACATGATGCCCACATTTGAGCGACTCCGTCGTTATGCTAACATCGTCGCCAAGGAGATTTTCAGCTGCCCAACACTCCAACAAATAATCTGCGTTTATCCCATGGCCTTCCGGATACAATGCACCATAAAGAAAGCATTTCTGACGCTGCTCATCATCCAAGTCATCGTAACAAAATTTCAACAAATTATACACTTCCTTAATGCCTTCGCGGTCTTTTTCAGGCCACTTCCTCCAATTATTCAATCCATCCCTCCAAGCAGTACGATTATCTTTGAATTTGAATGTACTTGCTGCTTTTTGTATCAACAGTGGAAGCCCGCTGCATTCATTGCACACTCGCCATGCAATTTTCCGAATTTCTGGATCTTCAAGAACTCCAGAACTTTTTAGAACATCTTGAAACATCTTCCATGCCTCGTCTAGTGATAAATAAGTCACCTTAATTATCCGTTCAACCATTGGCCGACAAACACGATGCAACCTAGTCGTCAATACTATCTTGCTACCATTGTTGCTCTCAGGAATCCCAATTGTAGATAAATTGAGACATTCTTTGACATCATCCAAAAGTAGCAAGAACTTTTTGCCCTGCAATTCCATTAATATTCTTTCGGCAACTTCATGCGCATTGCTAGAGGTAATTTCATCCGCTTTGCTAGAACCTCTTATATTTAATTCCAATCTTTCCACAATGGCCTGTAGTAGATGCTCCTTGGTCATATTTTTCCTGCTTCCCTCTGTCGATACTTCGAGCCAAATGACTATTTCAAAAGTTTTGGCAACCTGTTCATGTTTATTCAAGTTGTGCATTATGGTTGTTTTCCCAATTCCCGCCGTCCCGAGGATACCTATTTTCTTGACCTTGGAACTTCCCAACAAGTCCAGAATCTCCTTGATCTGCTTTTCATGTGCCACAAAATCATTATCTAGTCCTTCTTTGTTCACAACAGATTTGGGTGACAGATGAACAAACATTTTATCTACGAGTTGATTGCTTTCTTCCCCAAGACTCTTTACTTTATCGTACATTTTTTTAAAAGCTTTTCTAAAATCCTCATAAGAGGAAGACCGGAAAAATGCCTCTTCTTTCCTTCGTTCGTCATATATGACTCTTTTTTCCGCCACTTGCTTGTCAATCTCCACCACCGAGCGGACCCATTCCGAATATGTTTCTGATGGTGCCTTCATCTTATTTCTCTGTACTTCATTCTCAAAGTCCTTCCTTATGCAACCTAGCTTTCGAACTGCCGCGTTTAAATCAACAATAATCTCCTCCACATTGCCGGAAAGAGAGTCTTTCTCCTTTCGTCGATCCCATAACACTTGCCTCCTTTGATACCAAGCCTGCACTCCTGTTCCTGCTGCTGATGCCAAAGCGACACCTGCTGAAACTATAGCTACGGGGTCTGGCATAATGCAACTCAGAACCTGATCCCAGGTAATTCTCTTTAGAATACAGTTATTTGATCAATCCACTTATCTCTACCATGTCAAGATCATTCACTAGAGTTGGAATTACGGTTCTCGTATGTCTCGTGATCAAGGATAATTTCCAGGCTTTGCTTAGTGAGTTTATTCAGTACCTCCACGTTGGGATCGGTTACTACTTCCCATATAATACAAACTAGATGCCGGGAACTTGCAAGTGTGTGCAAGTCGAATTCTACATATTTTGTTAAGATGCGATCAAACGATAAGGGGCCAAAAATTGACTTGCACACGCGTTACATGTGCCCGGCCTCTAGTCATCATTTGAGCAATTGATGGTTTTTTCAATATATTTGAGGAATTGGTTCTAAATGCCAAAATGCTAGGGGCACCGATAGGACGAGTATCGATACTGCATAGACATTGTGTAGGGCCCACTTTTGGGTCCTACAAGAATAGTCTGAATCATTCATTAATTTTAAAATAATTTTTTTGGGTGCCCATTTGCAAACAGATCAGCAATTGAATTTGTCTAAGTAGTTGATCCAATCTTCCAAATTTTCATCTTGAATTAAGTATCCTGAATTCTAAATGGAAAATTAGAAATTAGATTAACCACTTATACATATCTAACTGAGCTAATTTTTTTAACAGGACCACATGAAAAATTATTTAAAATCAATAAACAGTTGACTATTTGTGGAACCCAAAAGTGGGCCTCACACGTATCGGTACTCCCCATATCAGTACCCATAGTCAATTTTCAGAATAACATTTACATATAATGCTTCCATCCACGAACTTCTTATTCATCTTTACGATACTTTTGATTCCATTATACACACCAACGCCTAGTTTCCCAAAAAACAAAAAGTCACTTGGCCTTTTGAGTTTTTTTTTTTGTCCTTATTCAAATTATTTTTTCATATTTGTTAATATTACGTCAAATTTTTATAAATTATTGATTCGTCTTGACAAAAAGAATTGAAAATGTAATAAATTATAACTTTTACCTTCTTTTTTTTTTTCTTTTGGAGATATCCAAATTTTAAGAAAAAAAGCCCAATTTTGGAATTTTAGGTTAAATTTGGGATATTTCCAATAAAATGAATAAAAATTATTATTTTTTATTTTTTCGATACCTTCTGTCGAAGAGACCTTCCTTCTCCATCAGTGGATCCCAGAACACTGGCTTAGCTTGGGCCACAACCTGCACTACTCCTGCTGCTGATGACAGTGCAGAGGTAACTAATCCTGCTATAGGCTATAGCTATTGCTTCTGCCATCAAGAAAAGCAATTAAAAAATGTGTTGCGGAAAATACAAAAATTGGTATGGTTTTCGGTTTACATGGCCTGCTGAGTAAAATACAAGTAAAAAATGTGTTTCTTACTAATCAAGTAGGAGCTTTTGATCTATTATCAGGAACTTAATCGTAAGATCAAGAAAGAAAGAAATACATTTAAAACTAAAATCGTAGAAATAGCATCAATAATGATATCTGATCGAGCTGATTTTTTGTATTATATGTTGTACTCGATGAACTCTACTAAATAAATGTTTCCTGTCATTGGAGCAAGACTCGCTTGGCCGGGACAGCATGCTGCTGTCCCTTCAGCTCCCCCCAGTCCGTGAAATTCCAAGCTACTTTTGTAAGCCTTGTCCAAGTCTTTTTCAGGGGAAGGAAGAAATTTTCCTTCAATCTACGTTTCGTTGCTAAATTTAACGTGAACATGAAAATCTAGAAATCAAAAATTCCAAGCCAGTGAAATTTCTTCCTCCCCCTGTTTATCATAACTGTTATCATTACTATTAATTCAATCTCTCTCAACACCATCTCTACTGCTTCGCATCGTCCTCTGTTTATCATTGGAGTTCGAATTCAAGTTCGACAAAGACCATTGTCAAGTTTGAGAGTTTTTGTCTTTCGGAGACCATCGCCGGTCCTTCTCTCTCTCCCTTCGGCGGTGTCCCATCGAAATCCATTAATAAATACAACTTCTATTGAAACCCAATTTCTATCCAAACCAAATGGAAAATTGACGTCGGAATTGAAAAGATTTTGAGGAGCTTGAAAATCAATTCTTGCATTGGAAAGATTTCGATGAGGAGTTTCAAATAGGTTGATTCCGTCGATTTTCCAGTGGCCCACATAATTCACCATCGTCATCTTCGTACACAGCCGGAGGGAGAGAGAAAGGGGCGGTGTTTTGGAATAAGGTTTGGGCTCTTCCAATCCCCAATAAACTGAAGTATTTTGTGTGGAAATGTGTTTATGGAATTCTTCCATATTTTTGCTGAATGCCGGTTTGCTCAGATTATGTGGCGAATATTACCGATTGGTTGTGTTCCGGTAATACCGGATCAAGAATCAATTTTGATGTGGTTTGATAAACTAATCGAAAGATGGAAAGGTAAGGAAAATTGGAAGCAGATGATTACTTTGGCGATTTTTATTTTACGGACAATTTGGAAGTGTTGTAACGAAAAGATGCATAAGGGGCAGATGTATGAACCTCAATCTGCCATTTATAAGGCTGTGCATGATGCGGTGGAGTATTGCTAGGCAACTGAATTAGGGGAACAGGTGAATATTCGACATCAAGCTACAAGTTTGGAGTGAAATAGAGGCTATTGGGAACGGCCAGATCGTGGGTGTGTCAAGATCAATGTGGATGGAGCATGGCTAAGGAATTCATCAGGAGAAGGTCCAGCTGGTGCAGGAATCGTGGTGCACACTGCATCTGGGAGATTTGTTGTTGCTCGGGCAGTTAATTTGGGGATGATGGGCTCTGTTTTGTGCGCGGAGGCCGGGGCGTGGTGAGCTGGCATAGGTACTATCATGGTTGAGGGAGATTCGCAACAGGTTGTTCGAATTTTGAACAAGGATATACTATGCCCGACTGATGTGAAAGTGATTATCGAACATATCCGTGGATTGGCAAGACGGTTTGTGAGTTGCTTGTTCCGGTTTGTGAGAAGATCAGCTAATGTGATAGCTGATACATTGGCAAGTCATGGTGTGCGAGGTTCTGGTTCCAAGACTTGGGAAGCTAGACTTCCTTCGTGGTTATTGCGCTCTTTAGGGCAAGATGATCGTCTTTTTTTATGTTTTGTTTAATTTGGTATCAATATATGGCTGTTATAATTTTGACAAAAAAAAAAAAAAAAGGCTAATCAGGGGATAACATATCCGGGTCCATGGGATGAAACATACACCGAATATAAGAGCATCCGGATTTCTACATCCGGGTAATGGCCATATCCAGCTCCCATTTACCTCTGCCAAATAGGCCGCCTCATAGCCATTAGGCAGAGTGTCAAGAAGAAATACAAAAAAAGGAAAGAAATTTAGAGTGTCAAATTGGCATCTCCAGCAATTACACTTTTTCAATTCAACTCAAATTTGAGAACCCACAGAACTAACTCAACTTCTCGGCTCAAACTTATATGAAGGTAAGTATTACTCAAATCAGGAGAGATTCAAATCTTTAATCAACTTTTAGAAGGTTTTTTTTTTTTTTTTTTTGCCTTACAAATTTACTACTGTGCCATGAATGAATGAAGCTTTGATCCTTAAATTTAAGTTTGTCCATGAAAGCTTTTACCCTGGCTTGCAATCATATTTAAAACCCCTTTGGCCTAATTTTTTTGACGACTTTTTTTCGCAATTTTTTGTTGTTGTTTTTTCTTAATTCTTACTTAGATTTGAATAATTTTTACATATTGTTCGTCTCAATGAGAAGAATCATACAAGTAAAAAATAAAGAGACCACAATTTAAAAAAAAATTCATATAAGACAACGGAAAAAATCCAAAAAGTCCATCTTTCCCAAATTGGTATTTTTCACATCTTTTTTTCAACTCCGGCATATATTTTTATTCATTTTGTGTCCCTCGTATTGAGTCGAATAAGATGATGTAAAAATTTGACACAAATAATAAGAATTGAGATAAAAACAGCCAAAAACATGCGGCAAAGAAATTGTTGGGACTCTGAAGGCACCATGTAGAAGTATGGGGAAAGGATGGAGATGATATGACAAATGATCCAAACTTAAAGCATCAGATCAGAAGCCGTAGAAAGATAAGGTCTAGGTAGACTGCTACAAACAATAACAGTAATCGACGATCGATCGACGCAGCAATTGGTGAGGGAACAGAAGATTAGTGCATACCTTATCAAAGCACACTGAATATTATACCCAGAGCAAAGCCCAGATTGAAATTTCCCGACAACTTTCTATTCGCTCATCCTCATTCCAAAAGTTTTTGGAGTCGTTGCATATTCTTCTTAGGACAAATTTGACTTGATTGGTCATTTATCACCACATAAGAATGTCCTAAAATACCCTCATCTTTTCCATCCCTTCTGAACTCAACCTCTTGTCGCTATTGAGAAATGTAAAGGTAACTTGGCCATTTTTGAAAAAAAAAAAAATTGAGTTTGGTGTTAGTCTGAATAGAATTTCCACACCTTGAAAGTGACTTCATATCCGCCAATTTTATTCCAAAGACTTTTGCAACCAATCTTGTTTTATTCTGACTTGATATTACTACTTTAGGGAAATGCTACGGTGTCCACCCGCCGTTTGGGGACACCGTAACTTTTAGTATAACGGACCATTAAAAATATAACAACGACCAGTAATGTGTATAACCAAAACTTTACAAAGGCATAACCTCCAAAATCCCCAAAATTTCTGGGGATTTTGGAGATTATGTCTTTATAAGGCCAGTGTTATCCACGTCACTAATTTTTGTTATGCTTTTAATGATCCATTATGCCAAAAGTTACGGTGTCCCCAAACGAAGGGTGGACACCGTAGCATCGTCCCTACTATTAGTCTATTTCGACTCTCTTTGCCTCTCCCTTTCTCCACAGTCATCAAAGAAAGCGTCTCCTCCCCCGACTTGATATTACTATTAGTCTATTTCGATTATCTTTGCCTCTCCCTCTCTCCACAGTCATCGAAGAAAAAGTCTCCTTCTCCCTCACTCCAAGAAAGCATCTCCTCTACGTTTTCAAAATAAAAAATCTCCTCCACGCCGGTTCTCCTCTCCGGCGATTCGGAGGTCCAATCCGTTGGTCCATCATTTTGCAAACCGTAATTGCCACTGCTTCAGTCTAGTTGACCATGTCTTTTTCATATTAGGTACCTAACAATTTCTTATATTAGGTACGCATTTCTTGTACATTAGCGCGATGTGTTATGATTTGGTTTTGTTTCCAGGTTCGGCGTCATTCAATTAACTTATAGGATTTGGTTTACGGATTTTTTCTCGCAGGTAACTATGAGAAAGGGGTGTAAAGCTCTGCAACTGTGCGAGGAGACGATAAGCAAATTAGGGTAGCTTTTCTCTGCTAATCAGACAAGAGAGGATATTAGCGCAGCCAACACCTTTTGGTAAAAGAAAAACTATTACTAGTTTTAATGCCTTCTCATTCATGAGATTCTTTCCTAGTGTACTATATTAGGAGATAAGTGAGATTTCTGGTTAGAAATTATGTCAGTGTATGTATTTTAGTTGTTAGTTGAAGTTATGGTAGTTTTTTTGGTTATCTTCTCTGTGTTTGTTTGCTCATCTATAGTTTCAGAGCTGAGATGGGGAAATGATCAATCTACCACCGTGACACCTTCTCTCAACTTCGCGAGAGATACTCTCTGCTCTATGTACTTTTTTATATCGTTCGTTCTTTGTCTACAAAGCTACTATTAGAAATTGGGCTGTTGAGAATTTTGTGGTGTTTGTTGTTCTGATGTTTTACAATAAAAAAATTACCTAATCTGTTCAAAAATAATAATTACCTAATATATACCGGATATAAACTATATGCACAGATAAAGAATATTCCAAAAAATAGTGAGGTAGAGATAGGATTTTTCATTTTTGAAACCCATTTACTCTTTTGTGGGGTTTTTTTTTTTTTTCAATTATGGATATTAATCTACCTTTTCACAATATTGTTAGGTTCATTTCAACAACAAAAACTTTTTGATTAAAGGACTGGCAAAGTGGCAAGCATGCGCCTAGCCAAACAATTCTACTTGAGTATATTATACCTCGCTCTCTCACCAGATTAATATTGTTTCTTTCACATATCAGAAGGAAAAGATGACTTGGTCTAGAAGTGACTTTTTGATTGCAGACACAAATGAGGAAAAAGAAAATTCTTATGACATTTCCTTTGAGGAAATCTCTATCTCTAGCAGCAAAGTTGAAGTATAAATAGAATAGTAAGACAAATAGACCCCGTTCGTTTTGGGATTTTGAACATCCAAGGTGATACAATAAAACTAGTAATCAAGAAGGAAGGTTAGAAAGAAGAAATCTCTCTCTGAGTTTGGCTTAAAGGAGGCCAAGATGCTAAAGAAATATAAGAAGGTTCCCTCTTCTTCTCTTTCTTCTCATGACATCTGCAATAGAAACTCCCTTTTAACTAAGCAAGCTCATAAGTTTGTGGATACAGGCTTTACTATTGGTGTTAAATTTTATGGTGGCAGAGAGAGAATATTAAAAAATATATTGAGATGGAGGTAGGTGAGATTTCAGACAAGGAGCTTGATGATATCGTTGATAGCTTTGATGATTGGGAGGAAGGTGCCTCCATTTCATCTTTGTAGTTCTCAATGGCAGTGTTAACATCATTTGCATTAGTACTTTTTGACAGTCAAAATTAAATTAGACTCAAAATGTTTGCACAAGGAAAACAACGAAGTTGACTCAAATGCATTATAACTTGTACTTTTATTTACTCAACCAATTAGTGTGATGATAATAATTTCAATTTCCATTCACATGAAGTTCATGCAAATTGCAGTTTAAACCTTAGCTGTAATGGAGGCTGATGAGGAAGGCAGTTTATCTGCGGATTATGAGTCATGGACTGGAGCTCATCAAGCAACATTAGAGCCTCTGAAGTCAAATCCAGAGCTGTCCAAAGGAAATGCCCTCGTATCTTCTCATCCTATTGAAAAGGGTATCTCATCTGAGCTGTTATCACGTGTATTACGCCGTGCAAGAGAAGCAGTGCAGTTGTCCAGAGGCTTAGATAAGTCATGGACTGGAGATCATCAATCAAAGCCTCTAATGTTCGGAAAGCCTCTACGGCGGTCGCTTATCAGAAAAATACCAGAGATGATACAAAAAGCTAAGACTTTGGTAAGGATGAAGGACTTGTTCTATCTTGTCTTATCATACCTTATCACAGATTCTACCAAGTATTATGGGGACCTTAGTCTTCAAAGCAACTGTTCCTCCAAAATGAACCAACTCGCCAGAGAATTGCAGGCTTTGGTATCAGATGTCGATAATGTAAAATTCATAGAGGAATTTGGTGGGTTGGTCAGTAAGGGAAAACTCTTGGAGGAATTAGATAGGTTGATGAAAGAGATTCAGCACAATCTTCAGGCAGCTGAAAAAATAGTTGCCAAGTATTATGTTCGTGTAGTAGCTTATATACCTCAAGGATATTTTTTAAGTTCACATACGGGGCAGAGGGGTGCGTTTGGGCTGACGAGTAAAACCAGTGCTGCAGGTGAAGCCCCAGACGAATTGTTGACTTTGGCCATCAATTCTGCTATTCGGCAGGTTTCGGTGTATGTTAAGGCAGAAAGCTTTCTAAAAATCGGGATTTCTGGGAGCGGAGGGGAGGAAGTAGCCAGAGCAGTCATGGATATAGCAAAGATGAGACAGAATTTCAGTGTTGTCCTCCGCATCTCTGTCTGTGGACATGACCGCGACAAAGAGGTAAGGCAGAAAATCGCGGAGCAGATTCACGTACTTCAACAAATTGGTCACATCTTCAGTTTATCGCTAGATCAGTTACTACCTCACAACTTCTTCCTGCTTGTGGAATGCCTCGATGGACAGATGGATCTACATGACTTAAGACTCCCTCATCATGGAATCTTAGTACTTATGACTCTATCACAAGAAGTTTATAAGATCATGGATGTGGATCTGGAGGTCAGAATGGAGGACCATCTGCTACCGTGGGACCTATTCTGTGAGAATGTGGGGCGATCACTTGTTGATTCTTCTTCAGCTCTCCAACAAATGGCCATCCAGTTAGTAAAAGAGTGCCATTGCCACCTACTTGCCATCATTCTTCTTGCTAGAGCCTTGAAAGATGTGACTGATATCAGTGTTTGGGAACTTGCATTCCAGAAATTATCATCACACTCGTCTTTGATGGAAGAAGGATCGAGCCAAGTCATGAAACATGTGTTGGAACTCGTCTGGGATCAGAAGGATCTAACAACAAAATATTGCATTCAGTATTGCATAAGTAGATGGAAACAGGGATGGGACGGATATTCACCAGTATCAGAATGGATCTCAAGTTACTTAGTCGAAACACAGGCAGAAGGGAAAGGCATTTTGAAGGATCTTATCAGTTCCTTCTTGCTAGAGAATGCTCGCTACCATGTTTTTATGCGGAAAGAAACTAAAGTTGTGCTGAATGAGTATTTCACATCCTATCTGCCTAGTCTTTCTATAAGGCGAGGGGGGTTTAGATTGACCAAGACACCAACCGTTGAAAATTATACCAAGGTGATTGAGTTGCACGACAATGAATTATCTGAGCTACCAGAGAATCCTAAGTGGCTGGCTCTTAGAAAACTATGGTTACAGAACAACTACAATCTGATAGAAGTACCTGAATTGTTCTTTGAAAACATGCCTCTTCTAGTCTGTTTAGATTTATCCCATACCGGAATAAAGTCCTTGCCTCCATCTATTTCCAGATTGGTTTCACTTCAGAGGTTCTATTTGAGAGGTTGTGAACTTCTCAATGAGCTGCCACCCCATATTGGAGCACTCCGGAAACTTGAGGTTTTTGATCTTGAAGGAACTGAAATTATGTATTTGCCCAGGGAAATCGGTGAATTAATCAGTTTGAGACGCTTCAAGGTATCTCTTTGTAGACATGCAAACTACCACGGAGAAACAAAGACAGGCATTGCAATCCCAACAGAGGTGTTATCATTGTTCCCTCAATTGAAAGAACTAAGCATTGATGTGACCCCAGATGGTGAGGGGTGGGATGATGATGTAAATCCAGATAGTGAATGGTGGGATACTGAATTGAAGGCAATACTAAATGCACTGAATAGCTCAAACCAGATGAAAATCCTCAGTTTATATCTCCCATCATTTGAATTATTGCAGCAAATCATGTTTCAAGACCTTATTGATTTTAGATTCATTGTTGGTCATTGTCCACAGCGCATCATATATCGTCTACCAAATGCACTTGAGGAGAGATTCAATAGATGGGAGAAGAAATTTAAGAAATGCTTTAAGTATATAAATGGTGAAGGCATGCCTAGTGGTATTATTGGGGCACTCAAGCATGCTTCTGTGCTTTTCCTGGACCGCCATTGGACTATCAAGGTCTTGTCTGAATTTGGGCATGAAAATTTGGCTAACCTTGAGTGTTGCTTGCTTGTGGAATGTAATGAACTTCAAACCATAGTCGATGGAGACTATGAATGTCCATCTGGTGGTGACAAGAAACCAATATTCGAAGGGCTACGCCACTTGAGTATTCACTACATGAAGAACTTAGAAAGCATTTGGCAAGGCTCAATCCCCGAGGATTCACTATTCAATCTAAGGTCCTTGACATTGCACACTTGCCCAAATTTGACCACCATTTTTACGCCAGACATGCTTGGTAACCTCTTTTGGTTGGAAGAGCTTATAGTGGAAGCCTGCCCCAAAATTCGCAGTATAGTGACTCAAGAAGATGCCAACGTGCAATCGGGTCATTTTTTGCGATATTTGAAGAATGTAGCACTCCTTGACCTCCCTCAATTGGTTACCATTTCAGGCCCTCTATGCCTTGGTGAAGAAGTGGACAGTCTTTTCGTTTATAGTTGTCCGATGCTCAAAAGTTTGGATACTGCGGAAACATATCCAAAATACTGCAAGATCGTTGGAGAGAAGGAATGGTGGGAGTCATTAAAGTGGCATGATTCCGAACGGAGCAGAATGACTCAGCCAGCTTTTGAGGAACTTAGAACAGATGAAGCTTTCATTAATCAATTCATAAGAGATGTATACTCGCCGATGGACTATGACTCTGATTAGGCAGGTAATCTTGTCTTTTCACCCACTTAAGAAGAGATATCGTGGATCTTTACTACTTCTCGTAAAAAAGCATTGGTTTTACCAAACATTCTCATACATCTTGCGTTCTGATCAGTCTCTGAATTCTGAATATGCATATTACACGTTCTTCACACATAATCTATTACTACTCATTTGTGGTTTTCTCTAGTATTTTATTTGTACCTAAGCAGAGGGTGTCGAGTCCAGCACCCTGTGGACGATCAGGCTAGGCAACTAGTCCGACCCAACTTTGATCCGATCCGGGTGGGTTACCCTTCCAAATTTTTTGGGTGCTGCGTTGGATTCAATGGAAAATTAAAAGAACTCAATTGGGGTCGGGTAGGGTTTGCAATGATAATATCCCGACCCAATAACCACTCCAAAGATTTTTTGAGCAAAATTAAATTTCTACCCTTGTAATTTTATTTTATTACCAATATACCATCTTATACTATATTAGTACTATTAGTACTAACTATTTTCCCTATTTGGCTTTTAGGTTTAATAAATTTCCACCATTCAGATCGAAGCGGGTAAACCCATTCATTGCCCTGGACAGAAACGGTGGTACCCACAAATTGATCAGTCAGGATTTGGGGCTGGATTGGGGCCGTGTGATAATCTTAGAATTATATACTAATTTTTCCTCAATAACTTCGTAATTATATAAGCTTGTCCACTCGACATCCTTTTGAACTATGAAACAGCCGCCCAACCAAGAGTTCTTGAAAAAATAACTTTGTAATTAATATTGCTTTTAAGTTGTAATTTTAACTTAATGTTCGCCCACTCTACTACTTGAATTTCCGCGTCCTTCCCTGCAACGATTTACTTGATATCTGCAGCATACTTGTCCATATAATCAGTTTTTATTCTCACTAGGCCAATTAACTATTCCAAACTGCTTAATACATTTAGGCTCCGTTTGTTTGGACGTAAAATATTTTACCTATTTTTCGGTGTTTGGTTGTGTGAAAAATGAGGAAAACATTTTACATGTAAAATATTTTCCATCAATTGGATGAAAATGACTTACCCTCAAATCTTCTGTAAGTTATTTTCCGAAATGAACTCGCTGCTTTCTTGTGTAATTCTCACTTCTCAGTTTCCTCGATCGTCAGTCCTGACTCACGTTCAATTCCAATAATCTCATATCTTTTCACTATTTAAGCTCCGCCCTCTCTACACTATTTTGTTGATTTTTGAAAATGTTTTCAAGTACCAACCAAACATTAAAAAAATAAAATTTTGAAGTTTATTTTCTGAAAAAATATTTTACATTGTAAAACATTTTACATCGAAACAAACAGAGCCTTAGGTTCACTATGAATTAGAAAGATGGCACACGACTGATGTATCTTCTAAGAGTAATTTTTCTTTCTTTCTTTTCAAAATACTAGTATTCCGATACTCTAAGAGGCTTGTGGCCCAACAGCTTCAGGTGTGCACTTTTTTTTTTATCAGCAAAAAACATTTTATTAACTCAGAACACAAAACATAGAGCTAATAAGAAAATAGGTACACCGGAATGGCCACCCAAAACCATCTTCTCCGAACCACACGGAGAAACTGATTAAGGCCCAACAGGCTGAGCCCAAATCATACTGACTTTCGCCGATCAAAAAAATAGGGAAAATAGTCCATCGCGCATTCCCAATACCCGTTAAGGTGTGCATTTTGGTGCCACGAGGTAGGAGTTCAGGAATTCAATTCCTTTTTTAATGTGTTACTCTAATTATTCTAACAATACTGACTTTTGCCGATCAAAAAAATATCTTCTTAATTCCATAGCATATATAATCTGCTTTTTTTTTTTTTTTTCCGTTTGCGTGACAGATTCTGGAAAAAGGCCATGGAGACCTTAAGCTGAGTAACTGTTGCTGCTGGCCCATTGCTGAATATATCAGTAAATCTTCAAGCAGAAATCGTCAATTAAGTCTTGAACTAGTTGCTGTCTTCCAAAGTGTTTACACTCATTGGGAAGTAATGCTTTTAAGTTTTATCATTGGGTCCTTGTGGATGCCTCTGTGATAACAATTATGTTGAGTGCTGTTTGTGTTCTTGTTGTTGACTTCTTGTTTTTTTACCATTTTCAAATCTATGTTCTGTTTAATTTAATTTAGAGGAAAGTCCACGTTCACCCCCTGTGGTTATCGCGATGTGCGGATACCCCCCTTGTGATTTAAAACTGACCACATAACCTACCTGTGGTTTTGAAAATGTGCGGATAGACCCCCTGCCGTCATATTTTTCATCCATATTAACGGACACAACATTAAAAGACCGTTATACCCCCATCACATCCCTTGATTCTTCTTCATTTTTAAATCTAACCACACCATCCTATATACCAAAAATTGAATCTAAACCGTTGATATTGTAAATTTTGACGAGTACTACGTCTATGCTAAAATTCAAGTCAATCAAAAAATGAAAAACACATGGTTAAATCGATTTTGTTATGAAATTAAAATTTCAAATTTGAATTTACTAAAAATTAGATCACTGGGTTATTGATACCTGATCGAGATGATTTTTTACAGAGATACTCTATTTTTTATTTAATACATTATGAACGACTTAGATTACATTCTAGAGATGTGTGAGATACACCTCTGTTAATATGGATGAAAAACATGACGGCATGGGGTCTATCCGCACATTTTCAAAATCACAGGTAGGTTATGCGGTCAATTTTAAACCACAAGGGAGTATCCGCACATGGCGATAACCACCGGGGGTGAAAGTGGACTTTCCTCTTTAATTTACTTCCGGGAGTAATAGTACTTTTCTAATGCTTCTCACACAAGTTTATAAGTGGCGCTTCAAGATACAAGAAAGAGATGCGGAGATTAGTCGAGGCCATAGTGAACGACGACGAAGATTGCAGTCATTTCTGTCGTCTTTTGATGCGGTAGATTCAATGACCACGTCAAATTTGTTTTACTGTTCCACAGTTGTCTTCCAGTAATGTGGTTATTTCCCCAATTATCACTATTTATCAGGTGATTGGGGAGCATTTTATCAGTGGAGGAAGTAGTTGGGTGGAAGGATTTCCATTGATGGAGACGAGAAACAGATAGCTAGGAAGATCAATATTTACAAGCAAGAAGTTGGGTTGCAGAAAATTTCCCTCTGGTTTGGTGTGATTCGTGTGAATACTTCCACTCTACGTTTGCGAGAGTATTTCGCCGATCTGTCCAAAATTTGGGAATGAAGCGGAGAAATGTCCATGTTTTGAAACGTTTTGTAAAAATAGTCCATCGCGCATTCCCAATATGCGTTAAAGTAATCATACATGATTTCGGTCTTAATCGCTATTCTACAAAGTAAGAGTTGACTCTCAATTTTATAAATTATATTTTTGGTACATAAACGATAGACCACTAGCCCTATTCCCCTTTTGCTCCTTGGAGATAGAAAGTCCAAATCATTTACTTCTGCATTTCCATTTCTTGTGGAAGATTTGGTCCAAGATTATGCTGTGGTGGATTATATATAGGATCTGCCCTTCATCCCTTGGTCAACTATTGGAAATTTGGTTTTCAACTGGCTTCTTCAATTTGGAAAGACATTGCTGGGAGTCATGTTTATATGCTGTATTATGGTCTTTGTGGTACATAAACTATAAAAATTCTGGATGAAGATAAAGTGGTAAATTTGGTCACGACCAAGAATGGCTATGTAGATCAAAATGAAGTTCAACACCAATGATAACTCTCTATAGAGGATTTCAAAAGATGTTTGGAGGGTGTTAGAAGAATCCGAATATGAGAGGCAGTGGTTTAAAATAACTGAATGTATGAACGAGTTTGGGAGTGTTTTTGACATCAGTTCCTTGCTATAGGGGAATGCAGCTAGTTCTAATTCATGGAATGGAAGGGGTACTTGGTCACTTGTTTTGTAGCAGTTTTTGGGTTTCTGGGCAGGTGCTGGCATTATATTTCCTGCTGTAACGGGCAGCAGTATTTTTTGGTTTCAAGGGAAGTTTGCGATGGTTTTTGACATCAGTTACTTGGCTGTATGGGATTACGGCTGCTTCTAAATTATGGAATGAAATGGGGTACTTGGTCACTTGTTTTGCCTATCTCTGGCCTGCACGCGGCAGGTGCTAAGCATGAGTGCACCCTCACTTCATATGCTAGATTTTAGAGTTAAGTTTTACCCATGACCATGTAACAATTTTCATAGTGCTATTGTGCTGGTTCTCCGGACAGGGTGCGAGTCTCTGGCCTACATGCGGTAGGTGCTAAGCGTGAGTGCACCCTCGCTTCATAAGCTAGATTTTGGGGTTAAGTTCTACCCAAGACTGTGTAACAATTTTTATAGTGCTTGTGCTGGTTCTCCGGACATATTGTTGGTTAATAGAGCTAATATAGTTAATGATATGTTTTGATACCTTGCTACAAATTCCTGGAGCCGCACGCAAGAACCTGCTTAGGAGGGGAAGTGGCTCGGCTGTTAAATCGCTAAGCAACAAAATAAGGAATATACTTGAGGAGGGTACACCATACAAATTGTTTGGAAGCAGTAATTGAGCTATTATGTTAAAAGCACATACAAATTGTTTAGAAGACAGTAGTTGAGCTTCTATGTGAAAAGCACATACATGTAAAATTGCTGCAGCAGAGAAGGAGAAGTGGCTCGGCTGTGAAATCGCTAAGCAGCAAAACAAGGAATATGATCGAGGAGGGTACACCATACAAATTGTTTATAAGCAGTAATTGAGCTACTATGTTAAAAGCACATACAAATTGTTTAGAAGACAGTAGTTGAGCTTATACGTTCAAAGCACATACATGTAAAAGTGCTGCAGCAGAGAAGGAAATCCCATAGTACGCCATACAAATTGAGTAGAATTTAGAAGCACAAAAATGTAAAATTGTTGCAGGGGAGAAGGAAATACAACAGCACAAAGGAATAACTCAACACTGACCACGACCACATCCAAACAAGTAGAAAACTCCATGCCACCAAGATCTTTCAACTTATTTTGGGCAAAAGCGTGAAGGTAGAAAGGATCCAGTGAAGCCAATTGGCAAAAGCTCCTAGAAGTACCGTCTTTTCTTGGAAGGGCAGAGTCGATCATCGCGTGCTCTATGAACATAAGAGGGTTTGAGTTAGGCAGAAGAATGAGATAACA
>BPLS01031421.1:143931-162171 GCA_019656275.1 Rhododendron kiyosumense
AAAAGAGGTTTTGCCAACAATGTAGCAGGTTTGCTATCTCTATCTCCGCTTGATCTCTCTAAAAACCTTTTAATCGGTGTTCTTTTTGTTATGTGCTCGAGTTGGTCAATAAGTGTTTTGATAAGACTAAAAGTCTAGTAGAAGGAGGGAAGATAATCTCCGACTATATAGGATCGCATCGAATTAATAGTGATCAGACTAATAAACGTTAAGTATTGCTAGTGTTGACTTTGTAGCGTACTACTACTCTTCATCTTGCATTTACAGTTCACTGTCATTTTAGAGAAACAAATATTGGGTACGTAACATATAACATCCCAGTTGACATGTTGTTTGGGTGGTTACATTTAGAATATGTTCTTATGAAATGTGTCAAATTGATTATTACTCCACTAGATTAAAGCAATGTTGCTTTTGTGGTTTGATCTATTTTGTCTATTCTTTTCCATGAAAGACACGTTATATATAACTCTATTTCTTAAATTCAAAATGACAAATAGAGAGAAATAGTGCTCCAAATAGCATACTATTAGGATACTAAAATTTGAAATTTCAAATTAGATGCACCTCTAGTCTCTTATCCATGGTAGGAAGGTTGAGATGCAGGGGTTTGCTCCCTATTAAGATCTCAGATTCGAACATTCATACAGAGTTTTGCTCTGACTTTAAATGGATCATCAATGGTCAAATTGGTCCCCAACACAGATTAATTGAGATGCACGTAACTTGGCCCAGACACCCTGAGATATAAAAAAAAATGAAGAATGTCTATGGTACACAAGGGTGTACGGTATGCATTTGTATAACCAAACCATTGAGAGGTGTAACATAGGCAAAACATAGGGGCATAACCAAAACCATTGAGAAGCATAACTTGACCATTGAGGGGCATAACTTGAATCATTGAGAGGCATAACCCAAAACCATTGAGAGGCATAACATATTTAGCTATGCCGGGTGTGTACCGGAGTTTTTTCCAAAAAGACGTTAAGTTTTTCTTAGTATTTTTTACAACGCAACCGTGTAATATTGTGACCATGTAATGGTCCTTCTTCAAAGCCTAGATTCCCCTGTTTTTTCTTTTATGACACAACCGTGTGATATATTAGCATTTATGGTATGACACATTGACAATGAAATGGTCTAGATTCCCCCGTTGTTTTTTATACGACAAAACCTTATTCTGTGACCGTTAAATGGAGCTTATAGTGGATTAATTGGTCTCTTTCCCTCGTATAGTAGATTTACAGCCTGTGTATAGAACCACATAAATCTTTCGTGTTATTTTTTGATTTTTTCTTTTATTGGTAAGTTAAGTTTATTAAAACCAAGAACCATACAGGATCAACGGGGCATCCCCTTGAACAAAACAAAACGTATCTGCCTAATTACATAAGGCAGGAAAAGGAGCATACAGCCGGAAAAGATCACCTGACCAAACAAAAGCCAATGGCTACATATCTAGCAACTAGAAAAAACAGCACGAGCAATGTTCCATTCACTACAGATGAGTCTGTTCTCATCAGACTTCTTTATACGTCGCCACGAAGCAATACATGCTCTCATATCCTTAGCAATTCTGGAAATGATGTCCTCAGCCCATAGACTTTGCCCCTGAAAGACTCTTCGTTGTGTTCACACCAGAGAGAATAGAGAGATGCAGCCATTTGATAGTTAAAAGACGGAGTCTCTGAAGCTAGCACTTCCCCTATGTTGCAACACCCAGTCAATCTCTTCAGACAGCTTTCGAGCACTCCTATTAACACCATTCTTCTGAAGAATAGAACACCAAACCCAGGCAGAAAAGGAGCATTCAAAGAATAAATGGCCATGTCTCTCATGATCATTACCGCAAAGAACACAAAGGCCATCAGAAGTCATCCCTCATTGCAAAATTCTGTCCTAAGTAGCCAATCTATGTTGGACTGCCATCCATTCCACTATAGCTTTTTGATTGTTTCTTGCTTGCCTTGCATTCATCTTTATTGTTTGCATTATAGATCAATTGTTCTTGTTAAAATCGTTGTGTCCTCCAGATATCGCCCAACTATTAGTCATATAGTGAAGCCCCAAATGCCCTGAAAAAAACAAACGGAAGTGTCGAAAGGAGATTGGTTGTTTAATTGGCAAGATCAACATGTTAAGCAGTCAAGGGCAATTCCTGCTGCTGCTAATGCATTCTGTGGAAACTTTATACCACTTTAATTATCCCTTGATTATGTTAGATCCGGTCACACAATTATCTCCGTCATTTTTCTTCTTTCTTGGGCTTTCCTCTTCTAGTACTAAAGTCAATGACAAGCAGTGTTTTTGTTAATTAATATTCTTTCTTTTTCCTCTAATTTTTGCATTCTCCTTTGGAACAACTATGATGATAAAGATTCCATGAGCTATCGGAATTCGACGATTCCAAACGATCCTGCCGCCGGCGGTTGGCTGGGCACAATGAACGCAGATGCCGCAGCCAACAACGGTGATGATAAAGATTTCATGAGCTATTGGAATTCGATGATTCCAAAAGAAGCTGCCACCGGCGGTTGGCTGGGCACAACAAACTCCAACGCCAAAGGAAGAACATAGCTGACCCAACCGGAGAAAGCTCGAGCCAAAGAGGGACAGCTGGCTGTACGCAATTGATGGAAATTGTGTGTGGTGGGTAGGTTGATGACAGTGGAAGGATCCAGGTTTCCATAGGCCAAGAAAATGGCAATGGCAGTTGTACATATCAGTAGTGAAGCTGTTCTGCCTGTCATAGTTGTTGCTTCTAGACTCTAGTTGATATATTCATAGCTTAGTGTTTTGTTTTTGTTTTAGATTGAGTATATGTATCTTGTTTTTGCATTGATCTGTATTTCGGGCTATACTTCTCCAAATCATCTCCTTTGATGCATGTCCCGTTTGCCTTGCCTTTGTAGCATGTTTTCTTTTGGTTGAACCATTCCGGACAGTAATAAACGGGTTGCGATTCTAGGGGACGAAATCATCGTAACCGACGTCAAGTTGGTGCACATCAGTGGTGCAAAATCTAGTCTGAAGTACTCACGTTTCATAAGATGCTTCCAATTAAATATCTTTTTTTTTTTAAGCTTTAATTGTACTTTGGTAGTGTGGCTTAAATCACTGTGCATATTTCCATGCGATGAATAACATCTTTTGTCGACTATCGAAATCTAAAGAGTATCCTTTGAAACTTCTGTAGTTTCTGTTGGAAATTTGCAGAATTTCGGGTGAATGAAACCGGGATTTTGGAGGGTCTCCCGAGGCAACCGGTTCCGGGTTCGTTGAATCTGGACACACCACAATCAATAGACGTATTGATTGTGGAAATCTGTAACCTTCCTCATGATGGAGAATGATCCCGTAACCTCCCTATTCATTGGCAGAATTCATTGCCAGGTTTATTGCACCATTACATCTCTTCTGCCCCTTTCACCCTATAAAAGGGAGGCTCATGTATTGGAGCAGCACAGCAAACTGAGAGCACTCCAACATATTCAGAAAATTCGTTCTTGAGAGAGAGAGGCAGGCGGTAGTCAGTTCGCCAAGGCAGTCGACGGCGGTGTTCCGGCAGCTTGCAGTCTAGCCGAGCCAACCCTGGGAGAAAGTCGTCAACGCAACCTACAACACCCACGATAGGCGGCGAATATTTCTTAAGGAGACTGTGGTACCACACAGGACTCGGTTTCAATCCAAAGATTTCTATTTGTATCTCTTATTCTCATTTCTGTATTCAGTCTACTGTTTTTCGTATTTTGTAACTTGATTCAATTTTGTAATTGTGTCGTTGTTAATGAAATTGTTCTCTGGAATATTGAGTGATTGCCGAAATTTTTTCCAACAGTTTCTAGATATCATGGGAAATTCAACCAGACGGCTAGGATGCTCATGCTGTTTAATATGCAGTTCCCTGAAATAGGGAAGTTTTGTCATGCTCCTCTGGCAAGGCTCTTTATGCGCTACCGTTCAGGAAAAAATAAAAAATAAAAAAATGAAGAGGATCTTTATGCGTTTGTGGATAGAGCTGATAGAAAAGGGCTGGTATTTGTTATAAACGTAGGTGGGGCTCTTTGGTTTGTGCAAGGGGTGTGAACTGGTTACCTCATTACTCGACGTACCAAAACCGTTTCTCTGGGTTCAGTTTTTTCTTATTGTTATGGAGATTTTTCGTTCAGCTTCTAAAGTAACATCTGTTAAAGTCTCTTGAAAACTAAGATATCAAGGTGCCTCTTTGGAACCTACAATTCACAGAGGACTATACAAAATATTACACTACATGTGAAATTCCACGTCAGGAAAATATGGAGAGGTCAAGTGGTATATAAAGTAGTGCCCACCAGCTACTACAAATAGCATGCTTGGGAGGGCCCGACAAGTGATGAACTTAAGGTGCTTATCGGGCTTGGGAGGTCCCACATAAGATGAGTTTGAGCTGCTTTTCGTGCTCGGTTGGTTCCACATAAGACGAGCTTGATGGGTACTTGTCCCACATTGTTTGGTGGGTAAAGTCATTGGATCATGGGGCTCAATGAGGAGGTAAGTGAGGGAGATGAAATCTCACATCAGGAAGATATGGAAATGTCAAGTGGTACATAAAGTAATGCCAAATGTTTAATACAAACATCAGTTATAACTTTTGAGCAGCTGGCGCAAGCCGTTACATTACTCTTTTAAAGTTCTTCTTGGAGAAATGTGTTTAAGTGTATTCTTATTTTACTATCGTCCGCTTGGATATAAAAAAAAATTATGGATGCTTTGGATGGATTCATTATTTGTTTGAAGGAGATTGCAAAACTAGTTATTTTGATGTGCTTGAAAGTGTCATTCTATGGCTCTGCAAATTAGACAGTAAAGGAGTGCCTTGTCAAATCTCTCACGCTTGAACGAGCTAATCATTGATGTGACTCCATATGGAAAGTGGTGGGATGTTACGGTAGAAGCTATAATACATGATCTTTTTAGCGTGAGAGAGTTGAGAACCCTGAAACTGTGCTTACCCACTGTTGAACTATTGGAAGACCTCACAATATTGGTATTTCCACGTTTGGCAAACTTCAGGTTTACAGTTGGCCGTCACAAAGAGCACTTCATTTCCCGTTTAGCCCATGATGTTGAAGAGGAATTCAATAACCGGGAGAAACTAGAGAAAGGCTTGAAGTATGTAAATGGAAATCGCATACCAAATGGAGTTACTGAGGTACTCAAACATGCCAATGCTACTGAGGCACTCAAACATGCCAATGCTTTTTTTTTTTCTACAGCGCCATTGGACAGCTAAGAGCCTATCTGAGTTAGGGCATAAATATATGACTCAAGTGAAGTTTTGCTTGGTGATGGAATGTAACGAGTTTCGGTCCATTATTGACTCTGAATAGTTTAATCAAGGAAAAGATGGTAGGGGTGAGTCTGAAGAATTTGAGTTTTTTGATGAAGCAATTGTACTCGGATCACTTGAGAGATTGATTATTCGCTACATGAAGAATATGCAGTGCATTTGGAAAGGGCCAGTTGGGAAAGGGTCTCTATCCTATCTGAAGTCCTTGGATTTGCATACATGCCCCAAGTTGACTACCTTTTTCATAGTCAACATTATTGATCTCACAAACTTGGAAGAGCTTATCGTTGAAGATTGTCCAAAACTCGACAGCCTCGTGAGTCTCAAAAGTACCGGCTCAAAGCTAGGCCTTCTTCTCCGGAGCTTGAAGAAGATTTCTCTTCTGGAGCTATCTGAACTGGTCAGCATCTCTGGTGGCTTCACGTGGCTCCAAATTTAGAGAGGATGGTTGTCTTTTATTGTCCAAAGCTTGAAAAGCTTTCTACCATGGAAGTTTCGAGTATGGATTTGAAGGTAATTAAAGGAGAGAATGAATGGTGGGATGCGTTAAAGTGGTACGAATCGGATCGGATCTAATCAGCACGGAACATGAAGATTATTTGGCTCGTCTTTTTATCCCGTTGAGAAGGGACGGGGATTTGATGGCTCAATTAATGAAAGACTAGATCGCGGTGTATCATCAGGGCAAAGTTGGAAGTTACCTGACAGGGTTGTTTTCATTAGCATTCTGGATTTTTTCCAACAACAATGTCTGTTGAATCTTTTAGTGTCAAACCTTTGGATGGTTGTCTTAATCCACCCAACCCGTACTTGGCGGGTTGAATATTCTCTCAACTGAAATCAATCCGCAGTCTCAAAACTTGACGGGTCCTGTTGAAAAGCTCGGCGGTTTCAAACCGAATTAAGGCGGTTTGGGAGGGTGGCAAATTTTAAGAGAAAAAAAAAAAGGAATTCTGAATGAGATAGCAAGAAGGGAGAGAAGATAATAAACAAGGTCATTTAAACAACATCAATGCATAATTCTTTATACGTTTAAAACTTATTTTGGTATTTTTTATTTTTTTTTTAGCTTTTCATCATATTATTTGGAGTTAATTATTTGTCTCGACAAGATGAATTGAAAAAGTATAAAAATATGTACAAATGTTGATAAAATTTAAATAAGACGACATTTTAAATAAATAAGACAATTGTTTGATATTTTTTCGTCTTCAGTGTACTTTTTTTTTTTTTTTCTTTGGGTCATAATTTTGTATTTTTTAAACTCCTTCCGTTGAAATGGATGATTTAATCTGAAATATATCACTTGAATTTAGCGAAAATTCAAAAAAGACGAACAAAACACACACAAAATGAAGAAAAAAATAAGTTTACAAGAATGGATTAACAAGGTCAAGGTCATTTAAACAACATCAATGAATAATTCTTTAGATGATTGAATGTTAGAGAAAGTTCAACAAAAAAGTATATTAGAGAGCAATTTTACCAGTAAAACAAACTAGATTCTAAAAGTTCACAGCAACGTGTGTGGTATTTTATAAACAAAATATGTAGCGGGTTGAGCCAAGTTCATGACGAGTTGTGAAAATTTAAGCTGCAGCCAACCCAATCTGTCACCTAACAGCTTATAACCTACCCATCCCAACCGGTTCGAACTCCCCAATGGCAAGTGCCAGTGTAGGTCGGTTTAGCGGGTTGGTGTCAATAGCATTCTAAATTTATTGACACCAAATTAAAGAACTAATTGAGATATTTAATTCGGTGTCGAGAAATCTACATTATGCATGAAAGTACTTTATTTTTTGTACAAAAATTGCACGACTTTAGGAACGGAAAGAGTATGAGAAAATTGACATTCAATGGAATGATATATAACTAATTTTGTTTAGGTTGCCAAGCCTACTTTTGAATAGAAAAAATAACGCATTCTTGGGAATAATTAAGCAGGAATCCCCATGTCACCAGGATCTCTCAACTAAAAGACTTGCCAGAGGATGGACAGGGTTTTTAGTGCCTGCTAACTCTCCGAGCCTTCAAATTTCTATCATAAATCTATCTACCAATTTGAAGGTTGAGTCCCAATTTACACCCTTAGGCAAGTACCACTGATTTGACCTTTTCGAACTTCTGTTCTGAGCATTAGGAGGGCAATTTCCTTCGTTTCATCTCCGTGGGTTTTTTCGCTCGACAGGTTTCGACAACGAACCTTCCGTGGGTTCACCTATGGAAACCATATTACGATTTCTCCTTCCTCTAAATATTAAGGGTAAAGTGGAAGTATTAATTGTGTTTTGCACTTTGAAATAGAACAAGTTTATTTATAATAGTTGATAATTAAAAAGAGAAAATATACTCGGTGAACATGTGTTCAGAAGCTTATTTGGTTGCCGGAGGAAAGGGAGTTTCTGGAGGGGGTGGAGGAAAGTCCAAAAAGTCAGCTTTTGGGGCTTTATTTTACATATTTTTAAAATATTTGGATAAAACTAAAAAAAAATGGGTATTCTGATTTCTTTTGTTGAGATGAATCAACAATCTACAAAAATTTGACACAAAACTAATAACCGCGGAAAAAATACAAATAGGGACAAAACAAGAAAAAAAACCTCAAAATGTTAGCGAGAAGAAGAACAAGGCCGTAGAGTTACATTGACTTTTTTGTTTGTTTAGGATATATAATTATAGAAAAGTTTAAAAGAAATTAAGCTTTGCTCCAAAACCCTGTTAACTTGAACAATTTATTTATTTTTGAATCTTACACTATGATAGAAAATCTCGTCATATCATCTTAATATTAGGGACAACATAAGGAGAGGATATTTCAACAAGGTCCATCCTAACCTATTTGCCATAATTTCTTTCACGATATATTAGTAGATTAATAAGTCGGTTCAACACTAACTCAAACTATGATAAACTTTGCAAGATAAATGTAAAATTTATTCCCTCTGCTTTCAAAAGATAGTCCACTGTGCAATACAAGAATAAGAACTTAGAAAAAGTAGCAAAAACATGTTTGGGTGGCTGATCAACAAACATTTTATATCTAAGAGTTGATTGCTTTCTTCCCCAAGACTCAGTTTCTTGTAAATCTTTTTGAAAGCTTTTCTGAAATCCACATAAGAGAAAGACCGGAAAAATGTCTTTTCCTTGCTTTGTTTGTCATATTCGGCTCTATTTTCCTCCACTTTCTTGTCAATCTCCACCACCGCGCCGACCCATTCCTAGTACTCTTTCCTCTCTCTTATTTCATTTCTCAATTCTACGTGCTCAATTCATCCTTTTTTTTGGCAAGCTGCTCAAATCCTTCTTTATAGAACCTAGTTTCTGAATTGCCTCGTTTAAAGCAACAATTATCGCATCCACAATTTTGCTGAAGAGCATATCTTTCTCCCTTAGCTAGTGGATCCCAAAACACTTTACCTTATGACACAGCCTGCCCACCTGTCACTATTGCTGAAACTGTAGCGGTAGCAAATCCTCCTATAAAGCTCTTTGATCAATCCACTTTATTGGAAGAGGCTAGGATGATTTTTAGTATTTGAGCGACGAAGAAATGTTTAAGACAAGGATGGAGGAGGGATATTTGTATCATTGATTTGGGACCCTGTCGATTAACCCAGTCGGGCGGCCTAACCGCGGTGTGATAGGCCTCAAGACTCGGGTCTGAGAACGACTGGCGAAAAACAGCTGGGACAACCGGCAGAGTGATCGAAGCAGAGGAGCCAGCCTTGGCCGGCGACGGCGTTCCGGGAGAAGACGGGAGAACTGACGGGGTCTGAGACGCAGCGGCGGAGAGTGGGGGCGGGCTGCAGGGTCGGGTTGGAATCGGGGGTTGCCCAAGTGAAGGAAGATGTGATTGGGAGAGGGATTTTGGTGAATCCATCGAGGGTTTTGCTGGCGGAGAGGTATTGCTTCTGCGTGTTAAGTCCCCAACAGGAGGAGGGGTTGGGCTCTTGGAGAGAGGGTGTTGAAGAGGGAACTCAAATATTTTTGCCTTGGTAAAAATGTTAGAACTCACTCCTATTTATACTACTCTATGGATGATTCTACTCTACAAATATTTCTTACGTACACTATTTAAACTAACTAATCTATGAGAATTTGTGTATGTATTGTTGGTTAATAGAGTTAGTAAAATTATGGTACGTTTTGAACATCCTGCTACAAATTTCTAGAGCCGGTATTAATATTTCCAATGGCGAATGGGTGAGTCACACGAGAATAATTGTGTTTTCTATCTTTTAAAGAGGGTGAACATTACCCTTTCTGTAATTTGTGAAAATTGCGTGGGTTCCACTACAAACTAACTCATTATTACCAAAAATAGTTTTGATTCCGTGGACCCTACACATAGAGGTAATGTTCACCCCTTTGACGTAGGGTAAACAAAATTATTCTCAAGTAACACACTAACACATAAGAACATGGTATTAGGAGGGGAAGGGGCTCGGCTGGTGATACCCGTAGGCTGAGCAGCAAAAGGAGGAATATGCCTGAGGAGGGCCCATATTACGCCATACAAATTGTTGGAAAAATTGGCCGCTGCAATCTGTACCGTTGACGAAATCTCCACCAAACCTATAATACGCTTCGAGTCACGACTATGTCGCTTTCCTAAAGACAGAGATAAATCGAAACCCGAATTTGAAGTTCTTTCCGTTTTCGTTTGCACTAACGAAACGGACAGAATACCTGCCTGAACGAATATAAGAACCGAGAATCACTGTGTTCTATTTTCTCCAGCAAAACAGAACGCAGAATGAATGCTAGAAAATATAGAGAGAGATGTGGGAGAAATTCGGATTATTTTCTGTGTCTCTGGATTCTGACAAGTAGTGGTCTGTTTATAGGCCACTACGCACCCATTGAGAATGGGTACGCACCCGATCCAATCTGACCGTTGGATCAGATCATATGGTCTAGATCGATTAGTCACACCCAGTCACACCGAACAGGTGTACTATTTCATTCACACCAAATCGAATTTAATCCAATCCGTTGGATCGTACCCATTCGCGATCGACGGCTGAGATCGCAACTCTTCGAACCAACGTACCCGTAGGCTATTGTTGCACCCGATCGGAACCGCTCCGTGTGACTCACCTGCCACGTACCGAACATGTGTACTGTTTCATTCACACCCAATCGGATTTAATCCAATCCGTTGCTGCCAACTCGCAATAAGAAATGGCGCCTACAGTGCGCCGTTAAAGCGCCACAATGCACCACAGCCCACGCTGCACGCGTGCGTATGGACTGGCTCTGCCGGTATGGTGTGAAGCACCATAGGACTGCACTACACTAGATCATTGTTTATTCATATTAGGAATGTTTCCTAATATATACCACTCCAACTTCTCTCAACTATCCAATGTGGGACAAAACTCATAAAGAGGAAAAACAAGCATTCTAAGGAAACAAGGAAATTTTACAAAACCAAAATAATGACTCCTTTATTTTGAAAATCTCTAACACAAATTAATAGAAGACAATAAATGGTTGGGAGCTACTTCCATGTTAAATGCTTATCCATGTAAAATTGCAGGCAGCAGAATATTTCAACTATTCTGGGCAAAAGCGCGAGGGCAGAAAGGATCCATTGAAGCCAAAATTCTCAAAAGCTCATTGGACCTTCTTTTCTTCAAAGAGCATCATCGTTGCGTGTTCTATAAACATACGACAGTCTGAGTTAGTAGAAAGAATGAGATAAAACACAAAGATGCCTCTATTTGTCCGCTGTTCAAGTTCCAAATTTTACTAAGAATTTTCGAAAACCGTATTTGGCAAAAGCTTCCAGTTTTCTGTTTTTGCTAGACACGTTTTTACTTTTTTTTTTTTCCGTTGATAATTAAAGCAAAAACTTTGCTCTGTGCACACGTTTAAGAACTTGTTTTGGAATCAAGTGAGGGGGTTGTTGCTTAAGGAAAAGAAATGTAGGTGGTCACTGGTTAGAGAAGTTATCCGAGGGTCATTAAAGGTGGTGGCTGGAGGTGGGGCTGTCACATTTAAAAAGGTAGTGACTAGTGATTGGTCATGAATCACAAGACCTAAACTCATAGGAGATGCATTTTTAAAAAAAATTAAATCAAACACCAAAGGTATAGATTACTAAGCAATCAACAATCTTTTTATTACAAACAATTCCAGCCAAAAAAGTTCAGTCAAACGTATGGGGCACAACCATTCCACAAACCAAACAATACCGATGAACCAACAATATTTAAAAGAGTCCAAATATCTAACCAAATGTTTTAATGCGGAAGCGTTAAATAAATTTAAAAAACTAAATTAGGATGAGACACCTTAATGAGGTCAAACACGAGAAATTCCCGAGATGCCGCCATCCTTGTCTTACTCCCCGACTTGCCTAAAAAAGAAGCTAGTTAGATAAAAATCCGTTAACTGAAAGTTCAATGAATGAAAAGGCATATATTTTAGTAAAGTTTTAAAGGAGTGAATTATCATAATTTGGCATATGAGATGTACTAAAGAAGTATAAAAATCTTAATGGAGATCACAACAAGATATCCAATAATAATGGGGAACCACAACCAAATAGTACCATGGACAACCTAGGAAGCATTTTTGGACACTAGAAAAGTTGCACCCAAACAAATAAAAAAAATGAATTTACCACAAAACTATATACTCACTCTGTCCCTAAATAAGTGTCCGGCGCGCAAAATTAAACTTTACAAAACATGCATATTTTTTATTAAAAAATTTAATTTTTTTTCACAATCTAATAGAACTTATTGTTATTTATTGATTTGTGAAAAAAAAATTGATTTTTTTAGTGAAACAAATGCTTCTTTTTTAAGGCCTAGTTTTGCACGCCAAACACTTATTTAGGGACGGAGGGAGTACAAGTAAAACTCTCATATCATGCACAAAAACTTATGGCATCTGTTAAGCATCATCTTTTACCCTAGAAAGTAAAGGAAATCTACAAAGGAAGAGGAATATTTTTCAGTGTCCTTGATGTGAAAATTACATTAAAATTGAAACTTAAATTGATACCCGCTCTCGACACTCATACCCATGTGTGGTAGGTGGTGGTGGGGAGGAGGGACGGATTTGGTGGTAGGTTGGAATCCCATATGGGGAGATTCGATTCGTTGAGAATTCGTTAACTCAAATTGAATGTTAGAAAAAGTGAATTGACTAAAACCTTGTTTTCATTGATGTATCACATCTAAAATATAACCCTCACAAGTTTTGATAAATAAAAAAAGACTAACAAGGAATCATGAATAATAAACTAACTAGAAAACATGAATGATGGAACATACAAAACATGGTAACATAATATTTGATAATATTATGCTAACAATGAAAAGATAAAAACTTTCTGTGAAAACAAGTTGAACCACCTTTTTTGAGTTTTCACTCATATAATCCTCAAAAACAAGTTTTGAAATCGGACAAACAAACGAACTTTATGAATGATCTCTTGAAAAATTGCTTTAATTTGAAACAGTAACAATACGATGACATTTTAAAAATGAAACATTACCTGAGCTTACGTAATTTATGAAGTCCTCCTTTGTCCTCTTGAGTCTGCCGCTGCAATGCTCCCCACCAATCCTGCTATGCAATATCAACACGTTCTAATTTTTTTGCGTTGCTGAAAGGCAATTTTGACAAATCTGGACACTTGAATATCTCCAACTCCTCCAAGGATGGCCACTCCAAAGTCTCAATGGCACAAATGCTGCTTAGGTTTCTCATGTCTCGCAGAATCATTTTCTTCAGTTTCGGTAATACAGGCAGATTTCCACGGGTGTCAGATTCTGAAATTATTTCTTCAATTTCATCGCACTTCTCAATTTCCAAGCACTGGATTTCACAAAGTTGTTGGATAGAGCCATGTGGGAACACCTGCACCAAAATTTGACAACCGAACAGAACTAGAGTCGTTAATTTGGCTAGGCTTCCACATTGAAATGGGCCCTTCAAAATGCTTTCCAACTTTGGTAGATTCTTTATGAACAAATGTTCTAAGCTCGGTAGTAGCACACTGTTTGAGGTACCCATGATGGTTTCAATTGCATCACAATCTTCAATTAGACAACTTTGGATACCGTTCATGTTTGTGAGTTCTGAGTCCGATAGCTGATTGATCTCATTGTTGCCAACTAATTCAAAAGCAACAGCTTGAGCAAGGACCTTGAGAATCGGAGAGTTTCTGCCTTCAACTTCACAATACTTGACATACCTCACATGCTCATGAAAGTCAGGGAGTTGAGGATGTTCCAACCTTTTGGAACCTATGTAGAACTCAAAGTTTTCGATGTCTTGGACATTTCTCCATAAACTCCTTTCAATGAAACTTAGAAGGATTGTGGCGTTAGGAACACGGATACGGAGAGTTTGATATTTTTGAGACCCAATAACCTTAACGACATCTACAACCTTACCATCGGGAAAGCAAAACTTTAGAGACTTAAACTCTTTCAACGTAGCCACTTCTTTCATGATATTCTCTTCGATATCATCAGACCAAATTTCACATGATTTCACATTAATGACCAATTCTTCCAATATGGAAAGCTTTGAAATGATCTCGTAGTTGAAATTTACCTCTTGGGTGGCATTTTCATTTCGAGACGTGGAGAAGGATACCCGCAGTCGCCTTAACTTGGTCAAGTTCTCCAAATGAGGCGGTATATTATTGATTCCACTCCCCACAATATCGAGTGCTTCAAGATGTTCAAGTGCAGCCACAATGTGAGAAGGAAGCTCGACCAAATTTGTGCAGTTATTTAGATACAGTACTTTAAGACTTTTTGAAGCTGTAAGTGATGAAGGTAACCCCTCGATTCCTGTATGAGATACATCTAAAACTCGAAGTTCTGTCATGTTCTCAAAGAAAGTCGGCGGGATTTCCTCCAGGCTTGAATTTTTCTGTAGGAAGAGTGTCGACAGTTTACTGCAATTGGGAGAAGCCGGTAATTGCTCCAATTTATTGTCACCAAAGGAGATTCTCTTCTTCTCGATCCAGGATTCCACTTTTGGGGGCTGTCTTAATCCTTTGCTCGTTTCCACCATGTAATTGCAATCAGGAACATCTTCTGCTATATATAATGCCAATTGTCGGATGAATTTGTGCATTGTAACTTGATTCTCACTCTCACCTTCTTCAAGTAATGACACATACTTAAGGTGACTCAATACATGATGCCCACATTTGAGAGACTCCATTGTTATGCTATCATCATCGCCAAGGAGATTTTCAGCTGCCCAGCACTCCAACAAATAATCTGCGTTTATCCCACTGCCTTCAGGATACAATGCACCATAAAGAAAGCATTTCTGACGCTGCTCATCATCCAAGTCATCGTAACAAAATTTCAACAAATTATAGATTTCCTTAATGCCTTCGCGGTCTTTTTCAGGCCACTTCCTCCAATTATTCAATCCATCACTCCAAGCAGTATGGTTATCTTTGAATTTGAATGTACTTGCTACTTTTTGTATCAACAGTGGAAGCCCGCTGCATTCGTTGCACACTCGCCGTGCAATTTTCTTAATTTCTGGATCTCCAAGAACTCCAGAACTTTTTAGAACATCTTGAAACATATTCCATGCCTCATCTAGTGATAAATAAGTCACCTTAATTATTTGTTCAACCATTTTGCGACAAACACGGCGCACCCTAGTCGTCAATACTATCTTGCTGCCATTGTTGCTCTCAGGAATCCCAATTTCGGTTAAATTGAGACATTCCTTGACATCATCCAAAAGTAGCAAGAACTTCTTGCCCTGCAACTCCATTGATATTCTTTCAGCAACCCCATGCGCATTGGTAGACATAACTTCATCCGCATTGCTAGAACCTCCTATATTTAGTTTCAGTCTTCTCACAAAGGCCTGTAGGAGATGCTCCCTGGTCAAATTTTTCCTGCTCCCCTCTGTCGATACTTTGAGCCAAATGACTATTTCAAAAGTTTTGGCAACTTTTTCATGGTTATTCAAGTTGCGCATCATGGTTGTTTTCCCAATCCCCACCGTCCCGAGGATACCTATTTTCTTAACCTTGGAACTTCCCAGCAAGTCCAGAATCTCTTTGATCTGCTTTTCATGTGTCACAAAATTGTTATATGGTCCGTCTTTGTTCATAACAGGTTTGGGTAGCAAATCAACAAACATTTTATGTTGGAGTTGATTGCTATCTTCCCCAAGACTCTTTACTTTCTTGTACATCTTTTTAAAAGCTTCTCTGAAATCCACATACGAGGAAGACCGAAAAAATGCCTCTTCTTTGCTTTGTTTATCATATTCGGCTCTTTTTTCCTCCACTTTCTTGTCAATCTCTACCACCAAGCGGACCCATTCCGAGTACATTTCCGATGGTGCTTTCATATTATTTCTCTGTACTTTATTCTCAAAGTCCTTCTTTATGCAACCTAGCTTCCGAGCTGCCTCGTTTAAATCAACAATAATCTCTTCCACATTGCCGGAGAGATCGTTTTTCTCCTTTTGCGGATCCCAGAACACTTTACTTTGGGCCGCAGCCTGCACTGTTGTCCCTAGTGCTGACGCTGCAGAGGCAATTAATCCTCCTACAGCTATTATGCCTCCGTCTGCCATCAAGAAATTAACAACCTGATCCCCAGAGGCCGCTCCACATTGGAGGTTCCATGGTCAACTAAACACTCAAACAATTTTTTTTTGCTTAGAATACATATAAAAATTATGGCGCTAGTCTTTCTTTGAACATCCAATGTAAATGTCAATAACACTCAATTCTAAAAGTCTTGAACATCAAACACAAAAGGAATTGAACACCTAACCCAAAACTAATTGAACACCCAATCACAATTCAATTACAATCCATCAATTTAGGTAATTCATATTTGAACACTTAACACATTATCTCAAATAAAACTCATAATTATATCAAAAAAATGTAAAAAAAAAAAAGCGAAAAGAAGAATCTATTGGTGTAAATATTATGCTATGCATTCTCTCTCCATCTTTTTGTTGATGGTCTAAATATGTTAATTTTGAATTCATGACAATTAGTATTTTTTTTTTTTGTCTAGTTAGCTTATAAAACTACGGATAAAACTTTAAAAAATTCAACTAAATTGCAAATCCCATTAACTTGAATAATATTCATTCGAATTTAAAACTACAATAAAAAATCTCATTATGTCATCCTAAAGAATAACATATTTTTGAGAAGGTCAACCCCAACGTACTAGCTACAATTTCTTTCAAAAATTTTTAGTAGATTAATATGCTATTTAAACGTTGACACAAAATATGAAAACTCATATAGGACAACTTGTAAAATTTTACTCCCTCCATTCTCGAAACAATGTCTATTATGAAATACAACAACTTTCAAAGAAATTAAATTTTTGTTACAAAATAGTATATATTTTTAAGTTCTCATTTCGCCTTGTAGTTATATTTTTTTTAGAATATAGGTCACATTTTTTACCATACTATTATTTTTTTGTAAGGTTTTTATCGTACTATTTAAACAACTATATGAGATTCTATACATACATTATTAGTTAGCCGTCACTGCTGATCCCAGATAAATCTCTTTCGAATACAACTACTTAATCAATGATCTTTCTATTGTCAGCAATGGGCTGACAATAAACACATAAGAAGATAAGAAAAACACGTATTTCTATGTACTTTTTCACTTTTCAATACATATTCACACACATGTTAAGATCATGTTAGAATTTTCTTAATCAATCCACTTATCTCTACGATGTTGAGATCATTCACTAGAGTTGGAATTATGGTTCTCGTTACAGTGATATTTAAATGCCCCGTGATCAAGGATAATTTCCACTTTTTGCTTAGTGAGTTTATTCAGCACCTCCATGTTGGGGTCAATTACTACTACCCATGGGTTAAGGTGCTTAAGAGCTTGTATTTCCCCAAGAATTCTTGTATGGAGGCTGAAAGGGGTTCACGACCTTCATGGATTTGGAGCAGCCTGCTTGAAGGGAGGAAGCTTATTCAGGAAGGAGCCCAGTGGAATGTGGGAAATGGTGAATTGATTCAGTTCTAGGAAGATAAATGGGTTCCAGATATTCTTGGAGGAGTAGTTACTAAACCAACTGGAAATTATGTTAATTTGGTGAAGGTAGCAGAATTCATTAAACCTACAACCAAGGTTTGGGATAGGGGAAAGCTTGAATCCTGCATCCCCCTGGAGGAAGTGCAGAAAATTTGCAACATTCCAATCAGTTTTGTCTAGGCCCAGGACAAGCTTTTTTGGCGGCATACTAACTCCGGGAAGTACACGGTAAAATCAGGCTATGCTCAAAAAGTTATCAAATCCATGAAGGGAAACCCAGCCCCTCCTTCCTGTTCTTTTAGCCCCTCAAAGTCCATGTGGTTTGTGGAAGGTGAAGGCTATGCTCAAAGTTTGTATGTTTGTTTGGAAAGCTGTGAAAAATTGGGTTTCTTGTCGAGCAAATCTATTTCGTAGAAAATGTGCTCCATCCCCTCAGTGCCCAATCTGCAATAATGCAAGCGAGACTATCGAGCATGTGTTGTTTCATTGCCATTGGAGTAGGGCGGTGTGGTTTGGAAGCGGCAAGTCCTTTTGGTCCCATTATAAGGAGGTTGAGTCAATGGATAAATGGGTAGAAGATCTGTTATGTGGAAACCTTGCAAAGGAATCTACAGACGAGGATGTGAGTGTGCCATCTTTCAGTTGTGTTGGGAAATTTGGAAGGCCAAAAACAACTTTGTGTTTAATGGAAAATTCCCAAAGCCCGAAGAAGTGATCGAGCAAGCTAGAAGAACCAACTCTGATTTTTTACAAGCAATTTTTGTGCGATCCGTTCATGGCGTCCCTACGCTAGTTCAAGAATCTCGTTGGAAATCTCCCCCTCCGGGAGTGGTAAAATTCAATACCGATGGAGCGT
>BPLS01031421.1:176986-198560 GCA_019656275.1 Rhododendron kiyosumense
GCGGGAGGGGCCGGGGGGTGGGTGGGGGAGGGAAAGCTGGTCTCCAAAAAAAATGTGGTTGCTTGTCCTTGTATTTACTACCACGAGACAAGTTCCTATTCCCCATAAATTATTCTGGTCCACGAAGGTTCAGGGAGAAGGATTAATCCAGTGCAGTTGGAGCACAACTCCAACAGGCCTAATTTCACATTAGGTCCCTGCAATTGTTTTATTTTCAAATTCAGTCCCCACATTTTGAGAAAGTAAGGAATAGTCCCTGAAATTCAAGTTTAATGGCTAACGAAACATACCAAGCCATCATTCCAAAGCTCACCAAGGACAATTATGATAATTGGTCCATCCAAATGAGAGCACTGCTTGGTGGTCAAGATGTTATGGACGTGGAAGAAGAAGGTTATGATGAACCACCTCAAAAGAAGCTGAAACATCTTTAAAGGAGGAACAGAAGACTACGCTCTGTGCTGAGCGAAAGAAGGATTGCAAAGCTAGGTCCATCATCTACCAAGAATTTGACGAAGCCACGTTCGAAATCATTGCTTCCGCCAAAACTTCTAAAGAAATTTGGGAGACGCTGCAAAAGACCTACAGAGGTGCTGACAAAGTAAAAAGGATTCGCCTTCAAACTCTACGAGGTGAATTTGAGTCTTTACGAATGAAATCCTTGGAATCTATTTCTGAGTATTATGCTCGAATTATGGTTGTTTCAAACCAAATGAGGAGAAATGGTGAAGCTCTCACTAACATGAAAGTTATAGAAAAGATCTTGCGATCTTTGGATCGCAGATTCGACTTTATCGTTGTTACGTTAGAAGAACTTAAAGACGTTTCGACCATGTCTATTGAAGAGCTCGTGGGTTTGCTGCAAGCCCACGAACAGAAGTTGCACAGAGACGATGATAGAGCCCCGGAACAAGCTCTACAAATGAAGTTATCCCTCAATGAAGGAAGGTACGAATAAAGGGGACATCTCATAAAGGATAAGGCTATGGTTCCCATGGAAGAGGCTCTAGAAATTCAAATTTTAGAGGCAAAGGTGGCAAAGGACTCTCCAGAGGAGGGAATCAAAACCATGCTCCAAGAGGAGGTGGTCGAAAACAACAAATCATGCTCCAAGAGGAGGTAGACGAGGACAGCAATGTCATAATCCAAGAGGAGGAGGACAAGGCAGAAGAGGCGGTTACAACAACCATTCGAACATTGACAAAAGTAACGTTCAATGTTACAATTGTGAAAAGTATGACCACTACAGCAACGAGTGCCGGGGAAGACCAGCATTAGATCAATTTGGTAAAATAGCCAACTTTGCAGACAAGGTGCCAACATGAGGTGATTCAATGAGTCTCATGGCACATAGTCCTACCGAGCAGGATCAAGGTACATGGTTTCTTGATTTTGGAGCCAGTAATCATATGACTGGCTCAAGGTAACTTTTTACTGAACTTGATGAAAAGGTTCAGGGAGATATTTTTTTTGGCGATCTCTCTAAAGTCCCAGTTCGAGGGAGAGGTGATATTGTAATAAAAAAGAAGAATGAAGATCATGTATTCATCTCCAATGTCTACTATGTTCTAGACATGAAGACTAATATTCTTAGTCTTGGACAACTCCTGGAGAAAGGCTATCAAATTAGCCTGAAGGATATGCAGCTGACGATTACAGATGCTCAAGGGAAGCTAATTACTCGAGTAATGATGGCGAAGAATAGGATGTTTCCGCTAACTATTCTTCATGACATGCCAAAGTGCCTCAATGCCATTATCAACGACAAAGATTGGATATGGCATCTCAGATATAGACATCGCAATTTTGAAAGCTTGAAGCTGTTGGCAAATAAGAAGATGGTCAAGGGCTTACCTCATATTCAACGCCCAAATAAGGTATGCGAAAGCTGCATTCTTAGCAAACAACACCGCAACAACTTTGGAAAACAAGTTGATTGGAGGGCATCCATGCCACTCGAGCTAGTACACACAGATGTGTGTGGTCCATTGAAGCCAATCTCAAACGATCAAAACAGATACTTCCTCACGCTCATTGATGACTATAGCAGAAAGACGTGGGTATACTTTCTGAAATTGAAGTCCGAAGTATTTGAAAAATTCAAAGAGTTCAAAGCTCTTGTTGAGAAAGAAAGTGGCTTTCATATAAAGACGTTGCGATCAGACCAAGGAGGAGAATATACTGGAGATCAGTGTGAGGAATTCCTTAGGCAACAAGGAGTCAAGCACCGGTGCACACTAGCCTACACCACTCAACTAAACAGTGTAGTTAAGAAGAAGAATCGTACTATACTCAATATGGCTAGAAGCATGTTGAAAGATAAGGACATGTCCAAGAGATTTTGGGCCGAAGCAGTTCAATGTGCAGTCGAAGCAGTTCAATGTGCAGTCTATTTACTCAACATGTGTCCAATGAAGAATCTAAAGTCAAGGACACCACAAGAAGCATGGACCACTCACAAACTAGGTGTGGGTTATTTCAGAGTGTTTGGTTGCCTATGCCAAAATTCAAGAGGCAAACAGAACCAAACTTGAAGACAAATGAGTGAAGTGTATCCTTGTTGGATACGGTGACAGCATGATGGGATACAGGCTATACAATCCTACCACTCAGAAGGTGAATTTCAGTAGAGATGTCATCTTCGAAGAAAATGAATCCTGGAGCTGGGACCAAACAGAAGTAACCAGAAATATGGAGCTGGAAGAAGAAGAGCAAGAGCAGCCATCACCACAAATAGATCAACCATCCTCACCTGTCGCACAAGAGTTTTCAGACATAAAACCCAGAAGTACACGGAGCTTAGATGATCTGTACCAGAATACAAATCCGCTAGATGCAGATTTCACCAGGTTCTGTCTATAAATAAGCTGTGATCTAGTTAGTTTCGAGGAGGCTAACCAAGAAGGCAAATGGAGGAAGGCTATGGATGAAAAGATTCACTCCATAGAGAAAAATAAGACATGGGAGCTGACTAGTCTCTCTCCCAGTAGGTCATAAGGCGATTGAAGTAAAATGGGTCTACAAGGCCAAGAAGAATGCTCAAGGAGAGGTTCAAAGATACAAGTCAAGGCTTGTAGCAAAATGCTACAAGCGAAGAGAAGGAATCGACTATGGTGAAGTATTTGCCTTTGTTGCCAGGATGGAGACAATCAGGCTAATGATCTCATTAGCTGCTCAGAAAAGATGGAAGATCTACCAGTTGGATGTCAAGACAGCATTTCTAAATGGATTTCTGGAAGAAGAAATCTATGTGGAGCAGCCACTTGGATATGTGAAGAATTGTCGTGAAGACAAAGTGTACAAATTGACGAAGGCACTATACGGGCTGAAGCAAGCGCCTCATGCATGGAATACCAAAATTGACAAGTACTTCCAGGAGAATGGATTCGAGAAGTGCCCCTACGAACATGCACTCTATATGAAGAAGGAGACTGATAGAAGCTAGCTATATGTATGCCTCTACGTTGATGACTTGATTTTTACAGGCAACAATCTACCTATGTTTGGTTCTTTCAAACAAAGTATGGTTCAAGAGTTTGAGATGACAGACATCGGACTTATGGCACATTTTCTTGGAATCAAAGTGATGCAAAGAGATGACGGCGTCTTCATCTCTCAAGTTGGATACGCCAAAACATCCTCAAGCGTTTTGGCATGGAGAAAAGTAATCCAGTGACTACTCCAGTTGAAAGTGGAATAGAACTTAGGAAGAGCGAGGTCAAAGATGTTGATCCGACATATTTCAAAAGTTTGGTTGGAAGTCTTCGCTACTTGACGTGCACAAGACCAGACATACTATATGGAGTTGGTCTAATCAGTCGATACATGGAGACACCTAATCAATCCCACTTGAATGCAATCAAGCGGATTTTACGCTATGTCAAGGGTACAGTCAATGATGGACTGTTCTATACATCAACTAAGGACTTCAATCTTGTTGGTTATTTTGATAGCAATTGGGGAAGAGACCTAGATGAAAGACGGAGTACTACTGGATTTACTTTCTTTCTTGGAGAAACAGCTTTCACATGGTCATCGAAGAAACAAGCGATAGTGACGTTATCGTCTTGTGAAGCTGAGTATGTAGAAGCCACTTCAGCAGTTTGTCATGGCATATGGATTCGGAATATGTTAAATCATTTGGGGATATCTCAAGAAAATCCCACAGAAATCTACATCGACAACCGTTCAGCAATTGCTCTCGCAAAGAATCCTGTTTTTCATGAACGAAGCAAACACATTGATACGAGGTATCATTTCATCAGAGAGCATGTCAAGAATAAACAAGTAGAGCGCTAGTCTCTTGCAGGACTAAGATCAGGCTGCTGATATTTTCATGAAGCCCCTCAAGCATGATGCATTCATCAAAATGAAGACAATGCTCGGAATGAACAATTCCCGAGACTCAAGTTTAAGAAGGGATGTTGAAAGGATAAACTTGGGCAGCCCTTGAAAAACACGAGTGAACTATTCAATATCAGGCTTGAAGATTTTTGAAGACTTTGGAGGTTCTGTGATATATTTTGAGATTTGCAATAAATGAGAGATTATCTCATTCTTGTTTTTTCTTATGGTTCTACCTATATATATACTTGTAATCTGATTGTAAAAGTATGAGTGGAGTAGAAGAGAATCAGAGAGATAGAGAGAGAAATAGAAATTTCCTCCTTGTATTTCAGATTGAGTGAGTTCATTATATCGTGAGTGTGTTTGTGCAATTCTCTTGTGAGTTTCATACATTATAAGTGTATGATCAATACTCCTCCATCCAACATTTTCGTGTGAGTACTGAGAAAATTGGGGGGTCTGAATAGAATTTCCACACCACGAAAGTGACTACTTAAAGAGCTCCTGACATTTTCAACCAATCTCGTTTTGCTCTGATCGTATTACTACTATTAGTTCCCTCCCCCCTCTCTCCAAGAAAACATCTCCTCTACATTTTTTTTCAAAATAAAAAATCTCCTCCACGCCGGTTCTCCTCTCCAGCGATTCGGCGGTCCATTCCGTTGGTCCATCATTTTGCAAACCGTAATTGGTCACCGCTTCAGTCTAGTTGATCGTGTATTTTATATACTAGGTACGCATTTCTTGTACATTGGCGGGATATGTTATCTAAAAGTATTAACGATATGTGTTATGATTTGGTTTTGTTTCCATGTTTGGCGTCCTTCAATTAACTTTATAGTATTTGGTTTACAGATTTTTTTCCCGCAGGTAACTGTGAGAAGGGGTGTAAAGCTCTGCTACCGTGCGATGAGACAATAAGCAGATTATGGTGGCTTTTCTCTGCTAATCAGAAAAGGGAGGATATTAGCACAGCCAACCTCAAGTGAGAGTTCATGTTAGAAAAATTAGGGAAAGTCTACAATACACACCTCTTAAAAGGGTGTACCAAATGCACCTATTTTATGATTCATTCATAATATTTTAGCATGATTCGTAACTTTTATTCTAGAATTCATAATTTTTCAATAGTACGATTCATAACATTTTCATTATGATTCATAACATTTTAGTATATCTCGTAACCTTTATATGATTCGTAATTTTTTAGCAATACGATTCGTAACATTTTCTCTGTAATTCATAACATTTTGGGGTCGCATATGATACACACCCAAATAAGGGGTGTGTATTGTAGTCTTCCCCTAGAAATTATGTCAGTTTATGTATTATAGTTGTTAGTTGAAATTTGTCCACAGTAGGTTAAGGCAATTGTTCTTAGCCGAAGCATAATTGCAACATTATTTGGGCAAAGTATTTTTTTTGAGTCTTATTGTCTTCAAATATATGTTTCCATACCAAGTTTGTTGTGTTACAAGTACTTTTTGAAATTTTTATCACATGCCTGCATCTGCGTGCAGGAATTTATTTCATCATTTTGTGCGGTGTTGGGGCTTGTGCCTGAAGAGGAAGTAGAATTATCTGCCCTAGCTTGGCCGAATTCTTTGGAAGATCAAAGGGCTAAGAAGGTAGAATTCTTGATCTTTTCCAATAGATTTTCCTGGCGGTCAAATGATTGTGCTTTTATTTTGTAATGGCAGTTTTTTTGGGTTATCTTCTCTGTTTCTATTTGCTCATCTATAGTTTCAGAGCTAAGATGGGGAGATGATAAATCTACCCCTGCGACACCTTCTCAACTTCGCGAGAGATTAACTTGGTAATCTCCCTAACTCTTTGCTCTATGTACTCTTTTATGGTTCGTTCTTTGTCTACAAAGCTACTATTAGAAATTGGGCTGTTGAGAATTTGTGGTGTTTGTTGGTCTGATGTCTTACAATCAAATAATTACCTATTAATATTGACCAGATATAAACTATATCCACAGATAAAGAATATTCTAAAAAATAGAGAGGTAGAGATGGGATTTTTGAAACCCGTTTACTCTTTTGTTGGTATTTTTTCCAATTATGGATATTAATCTACCTTTTCACAATCCTGTTGGGTTCATTTTTACAACAAAAACTTTTTGATTAAAGAACTGACAAAGTGACAAGCATGCGCCTAGCCAAGCAATTCTACTTGAGTATATTATACATCTCTCTTAAACCTTAAAAGGTAAGAGCCATCGTCACCTTTGGTTCTACCCTATAGAATTGTTCGTGAAACATTTCTTCCAAATGGGCCCAAGTCTGGACAGAGTTGGGCAGCAGGTTGATGACCACGTGAAGGCTGTCAACCCTCAACTTTAAAGCATCTTCAGCTCCTGCCTCTCCACACTAGACCTGAAATCTGGTCATGTTCCACTGTGGACTGCATGTTTCTCCGTTAAACGTCTAGAAATCTGGAACCCTATAGCCCTTTGGAAAAGGCATAGAATCGACTTCCTCAGTGTGAGGCTTTCATTACACATGCCTTCCCAAAGGCCTAAAACCAGTTCCTAATTGCGCCCTAACCAGGAACATGTTTGGTATTGGTGGTGGTTGAGGGTGCGCCTCTGGAGCATGTTGGTTCTAATTTTGAGTTGTTCTCCATGTCTTTGGACCTTGGGTGTATGTCAACAATTTTGACTTGGTCTTCTCAAAATACTCTTCTCCTTTCACACAGGGGCGGATCCAATGTAGGCACAGGCGGGTCACGTAACCCAGTTGAAAATATTGGGAATTTTTTGTGTGAATCAAAAGATGAAGTAATATATAGTAAACCACCGAAAACTTAGTAAGTCTGTCGTCTAGTTCAGCTGGTAAAGCCTTTGGTCTTACACCCGGGCTGTGCACGTTCGAAACTTGCTACCCCGGTTCAGTTTTTATCTTTTTCTAAACAAGGTTGCGCGAGTGGAAAAACAATTCTTCAAAACTTGATCCTACCAAGAGTTGAACCACATCAATTCTAGACTTTAGTTGGACTACCACAAAGCCAACCCACACAATTCTACTAATAACACCAATAAAAATATAATAAATGATCTAGAAAAAATATAGAAATACTAACGTTCATTTTTTAATTATGGTTATATTTTTCTAACAAATGTTCTCTTTGTATTGGATTGTGAGTAGTTTTATTAATTTATGCTTGAAAAGTGACCCATGTGTTTGGATTTTCTGGATCCGTCACTGCTTCCACGTTCGTTGATACTGATCGTGGTTAATTTCTGGGTAGTGGGTTCCTGTTTTTATGCAACATAGATTAGTACTTCGATATAGATTATTCAGATGATTCACTGCAAATATAACTGATTTCCCTTATGAAACAAGTCTCCAATGACACCGTTCTATGGTTTTAAGAGTTAATCAATGGTTACGCTTCATTACTATCTTAATAGCTATTATTTGCTGACCAAACGTGGTCGTTTCCAATCTAAACGATATGGTATAGTACTAGAATAACATCATTAAATCCTTCGATCTTCTGCATCTCAGGCCTAATTATAATGTGTTTTGATTGGATTATACACTGTTTGGTGCAAAGTGTAATTTTTTCATTGGGTGGCATATTTTAGGATGTAAACAATTGTACAAAAACAAATAAGAAATTTAAGTTATGGGTCTTTACAGTTAGCCAAAGATGACAACTCTTTGATTAAATTCAATAGTCATGTCTATTTATAATAGCCATATCTATTCATTTCACCTCAATAGTCACACCTTTTGGTCTGGTCATGTTTATTCATTTAACTTGAATAGACACACCTCTTGTACTTAATTTCAATGTTTACATCTATTCATTTAACCTGAATAGACACATCTCTTGGATTAAAATCATTCACCAATAATTACATTTAATATCCATTAAATATTTTTAAAATGTTCCAACAATCCCCCACCGTGTTCAAAATATTGAAAATAGAACTTGGTTAAAGCTTGGCAATTTGTGCATAAATGAAGGTATCTTACGATTTGAACAATTCACTTAGTGAGGACACATCAAAGTTAGTTGGAAGAGCATAGTAGACTTGTCTTTGAACTAGCAATCTTTGTTGACTAACCAGACATGTCTCACACACAAAATTTTCTTCTCCTTAGGCAATTCATAAAAGCCGACTCATGTAATGGCCTTGGGTCTGTATGTTGGTTTCATGAGTGCGCTAAATTCAAAGCCTCTGTGACCTATAGGAAGCGGCTCCACCTCCACACTCATATAGGTAGGATTTTATTAGTGTTCTTGTAACTACAACACAAAAATCCTATTAAAAACTAAGCAGTTCATTATCTTGTTTTCCTACATTACAGGTACCAAGCACTTTACCTTGGGATTGATCAATTTAAAAATTAAGTGCTTACAACCATGATGTATGGTGTAATTTGCTCATTGAACTCAAGACTTGAAGTATGGTCAAGCGTTTAGTCGAGTTTCTACCAAAGTGATCAAACTAATTGGGCTAAAATCCCATCCTTTTTGATGTTTCCCACATCAAACCTCTTGCAAGAGTATTCCCACATCAAACCTCTTGCAAGAGTAAATAAAACCATTGCCGCATAAGCAATATTTTCCATAGCTATATCATTATAGTTTATGACGTGATTCACTTATTCAGACTACCACCACAATCATAACTATCAACCATCTCTAAAGTGACTTACTGAGAAATATATCCGTGACACAATACCATGTCACGCCATCTCATTATAAAATTCTTACTTTAATTCAAGAGAGAAACCACCATACACACACCCAAAAAAAAAAAAAAATAGACTTACCATTTATCCATGGTTTCCATGCTTAAATTATCATGCACCTTAGTATCCAATAATTATAACTGATGGATACCAATTACAAGCATATAAACCAATTCCTCTAAATGAATTTATTTAGAACGCATTTGTGGGACATAGTTGTTTAGAACAATTATACAATAGTAGGAATTCACTGTTCCTATGTTCCACACCTTTGATTACTCTCCAATACACATAGGAGAACATGTGATCTAAAAACCACATTAACGAGATTTCAAACAAGATTTCATGCAATGAAATAACGTTTCATTTTTCTCACTTCTTGGAAAAATCGGGACTCTTCTTTTAAACCCAAAAACCTCACCGCTTTATTTAGCCTCCAATGGTTACACCATTTAGGTAAATCCAAAAGCCACACCTTTTATGTAACATGCACCCACTGATTAAATCCTTAACCTCCACATAAACACATTAATTAACATGTATATATCAAGATGTATCTTGGTGAAGGCCAAAGAAGAGCCACACCATCCAGTTTTATTTCCCTATATAAAAACGAACTCATTCATTTAAAGATCGAATTCACAATATCCACCATTTTGATTACATTATGCAGAACATGCATATAAAATTTACAAAGTCATAATGATATGTTCAGTTTTGAAATGGCTTCCAAACCAAGGATTTCAAAAAACTCCACATCTAGAATTTGCACAAAGCAAAACATTCGAGATAATTTAAATAACCATCGACCACGTGTCCAACAGTACTGTAACCTTGTACTTACCCCAACACATTATCTGATTTTTTATCAAGGCCGTCAAACATTATTCATTGAGAGCCACATAACGCATTTCACATAAACATCAGCATGACACAATTATCATGCCCGGTATCACACCACGATAGGCCAAAAAACCTTGTCTATAAAAATATCTCTGATACTGAATATGGCAAAATGTTTCCATCATTAAACTCTTATTTTCATCCTTATAAAAGGAAAGATTTTATAAACATGACGGTTCCATAAAAACAAAAGTCAAGCGTTTAAAAATCCCACTTGAAAGAGAGATTCTCTACATATCGAGAAAGAGGCCAACTGCTAAAAACCCGTGACCAATAAAACTTTTTTTTTGAAAAGCAAAAAAATTAGGGAATGACTTTGGTGTCTCCGGTCATTTTGGGGACACCGTAACTTTTGGCATAACAAAACCATTATAAGCATAACCAAATTCATTACAAGCATAACCAAAACCATTATAAGTATAACCAAAACCATAACAAGGCATAACTTGGTTGGTTATGCCTTGGTTGATTTTTGGTTATGCCTTGATTGGTTTTTGGTTATGCCTTGATTATGCCATGTTATGGTTCTATTATACTTGTAATGATTTTTGTTATGCTTGTAATGGTTCTGTTATGCCAAAAATTACGGTGTCCCCAAAATTACTGGGGACACCATAGCATCATCCAATTATTAACCTTCGAAAAGAAATTACAAAGATTAAAAGGACCCAAAGCATAAGGCATCAAGTCGGAGTAGAGTGAACCCACAATGAGGCAACAACAAACTCTAACAATCATATGCCACAAGAACCCAAAGGGAGAGAATAACAATCCAAGGTTGGCAAGAAGCTAACAATGACAAAACAACACCACTCCCAACACCCAAGAGAGTCCTAACAACTAAGACTCAACCCAACACCCAAAAAGACACCTAAGAGTACTCCAAACAACACTCCAAAAGACATCTTCCTGAACTAACTCCTCAAAACAAAACAAAATTACTCCGAAGCCAACATGGTTCTATAACGCCCTCATCCATTTCCTTCATCTAAGCAATCCTTCTGATCACATCCTCCTTGTCACCATCATAGCTCAAACCTAGAGTTTCCTGAAGATCTCAAACTTTTTGAGCCTTATCAAAAGCCCAAATTGCTTGAGTTTCATTGGAATGAATTTATTCCTATTATTACTACCTTCAGAAGATAAAGCAGCTGTTGCTACTGCCAACCTGAGGAGAACACATTTTTTCTTCTTCATGCGGCCTCTTTTCTTGGATTTTGAAATTCCCAACATATTTTCAATTGACTTCTATTTCCATTTTTCTTTTTTAGTCCCCATAACCTCTGCAGCTGAATTGAGATCCACAAATAGTTGGATTTCATCATCCTCATTGTTTAAAAAATCCACTTCTGAAAGATTCCAAAACCTGTTATCAAGCTCTGCAACATCATCCAAAGTTGACCAACAGATGTTCAGAAACCATTTGAACAGTTGCCTAGTCAGAGGACATGCACCCAATAAAACTGAACAGATGCAATTGGCTATAAATCTAGAGAAAATCTTATTTCCGGCTGTGTTGTAAATAAGTATTTATAGCACTCAATTGTGACCGTTCAAAAGTGATTTGGATGGTCAAGATGTTAATGAAACTTTTCTGGCGAAGAGTTAATTGTGACCGGTTATAATTGAAAATGAATCTCAGCTATCAATTACGCGAATACACGACTGTGATTGGTTGGTGCTGTAAACACGCTATTTACAACACAACCGGAAATAAAACACTCTAATAAATATATCCGATACTCTTCATTAGTATTATGGAGCACCTCTTCCCAAAGGCTACACGGAATCTTTAACAGATAAAAGATTAGTAGAAAGGCACCAGAACAAATGTCAATGTCCAACAGAATAAAATCATTCCATAACGATGTCACACCTGGCCGGGGAAATATAAAAGAGAACTAGCAGTTAACTATCCTATTCCCTCATGGCCCCGACACATAAAATCCCAAATAGGATCGAAACCAATTAAAACATTGTTCACAGAACATGGGCATGTGGAAAGAGAGTTTTTATTTATTTATTTGATAGGCAACACAAATTTTATTAAGAACACCTGAGAGAAGGTACATCAAGTGGAGGGAGGAGAAGGGGTGGAAAGAGAGTTTATAGTGTACCTTACTTCATGTGAACTACAAATTAATATGATGAGAACAACTTATTGAAAACCAGATCACCATAATTTGAATGACCGTTTTCCTTACGAGCCGGTCAAATCTATCCGATATCGTCTTAAGGACCCATAACGTAATCAATCCACTTTCATCTTCTACTATCATCTTAAGATTGTCGGTGCAAAATTCGTCGAAGTTGATGAAAGAGGATAAACAGAGATATTTCAAGTCACGTTACTATGTCGCTGTCTTTAAGACGATATTCTCCCCCACCAAAATTCGAGAGATTTTGATGTACACCGGGTTACAGTGAAGCTACCTCCAAGATAAAATGAAGCCTGGTCTTAAGCTGTTGTCTAACTGCGTTATGCACTATAATGAAGAGAGACCCAAATACCTTTGGATTTTGCAAGCCCTTCAAGTATAAACGTAGGAGATAGTTCTAGAGAGAAACAATATATAATCATAATGGTTCTGATTATCTCTATCTCGAATTGGTAGAACCCGCTGCCTTTTATAGGCATAAATCATGACTGTTGGTCAAAGATTACACCTCTTTGATTAAATTCAATAGTCATGCCTATTTATAATAGTCATGTCTATTCATTTCACCCCAATAGTCACACATTTTGGTCTAGTCATGTTTATTTATTTAACTTGAATATATAGACACATCTCTTGTACTTAATCTTAATTCCACTGTTCATGTCTATTCATTTAACCTGAATAGACACGTCTCTTGGATTAAAATCGTTCATCAACAATTACATTTAATATTCATTAAATATTTTGGAAATGTTCAACACCCACTAGTAAATCTTCTGCTGTTTTGGCTTGGCCAATTTCATAATGATCACTATAGGATTTAGTTGAATTTCCTTGAATGCAGTTGACTCCTTAATTTAGCTCCCTGTCATATAATTGCTCCGCAAGTCTTGAAACGAGGAAAACGAATATCATACTCGACGTAATACTCTAAATGGGCGTAACAAACGAGTATTATAATAGGGTAGTGATTTTATCAAGAGCAAAGGTTAAGGCAAAGACAAATATGGAACCCACAAAGGTTGGGACAGAGTGAGGCAGCCTAACACTCCCTTTTTTGATAAATGCACTCCGTTTTTTATCTTTTAGTGAAATTTTTGTGCAACTTTTTCACTAAAAGATAAGAAGTGCGGTGTATTTATCAAAAAATGGAGTGTGAAAGTCATTTCCCTTATACTTTGACAAATGACAGTCACAATCATTGTTCAGTCTCGAGTACCTTTTTGATCATCTATGTCGCTCACAATGGCAGTGTTGACATCATTTGCATTAGTATTTCTTGACAGTCAAAATTAGACTCAAAATGTTTGCACAAGGAAAACAAACAAAGTTGACTCAAATGCGTTATAACTTGTACTTTTATTTACCCAACCAATTAGTGTGTTGATAATCATTTCAATTTCCATTCACATGAAGTTCATGCGAATTGCAGTTTAAAGCTTAGCTGTGATGGAGGCTTTTTGTGAAGACAGTTTATCTGCGAAAAATGAGTCATGGACTGGAGCTCATCAAGCAACATTAAAGCCTCTGAAGTCAAATCCAGAGCTGTCCAAAGACAAGGCCCCCGTATCTTCTCATCCAATTGAAAAGGGTATCTCATTGGACGAGGCATCACACGCGGGCCGTTTATTACGAGAAGCACTAGAGATGATGCTAAAAGCTGAGTTTTTGATGAGGAGGAAGGACTTGTTTCATCTTGTCTTATCATACCCTATCACAGATTCTACCAAGTATTATGGGGACATTAGTCTTCAAAACAACTGTTTCTCCAAAATGAACGAACTCATCAGAGAATTGCAGGCTTTGGTACCAGATGTACACGGCAATGTACAAAAAATTGTAGAGGAATTTGGTGGGTCAGTCAGTAAGGGAAAACACTTAGAGGAATTGGATAGGTTGATGAAAGAGGTTGAGCACAATCTTCAGGCAGCTGAAAAAATATTGGCCAAGTATGATTTTGATCTAGTTGCTTATATACCTCAAGTATACTTTGTACGTTCACATAAGGGGCAGAGGGGCGAGTTCTGGTTTTCTCAGACCAGTGCAGCATGTGAAGCCCCAGACGAAATGATGACTTTGGCCATCAATTCTGCTATTAGGCAGGTTTCGGCGTATGTTAAGGCGGAAAGCTTTCTAAAAGTCGGGATTTCAGGGTGCGGAGGGGACGAAGTAGCCAGAGCAGTCATGGATATAGCAAGGATGAGACAGAATTGCAGTGTTGTCCTCCGCATCTCTGTCTGTGGACCTGACCGCGACAAAGAGGTAAGGCAGAAAATTGCGGAGCAGATTCACGTACTCCAACAAATTGATCACATCTTCAGTTTACCACTAGATCAGTTACTACCTCACAACTTCTTCCTGCTTGTGGAATGCTTAGATGGACAGATCGATCTACATGACTTAAGACTCCCTGATCATGGAGTCGTAGTACTTACGACTCCATCACAAGACGTTTATAAGATCATGGATGTGGATGTGGACGTCAGAATGGAGGACCATCTGTTACCATGGGACACATTCTGTGAGAATGCAGGGCAATCTTTTGTTGATTCTTCTTCAGCTCTCCAACAAATGGCCATCCAGTTAGTAAAAGAGTGCCATTGTCACCTACTTGCCATCATTCTTCTTGCTAAAGCCTTGAAAGATGTGACTGATATCAGTGTTTGGGAACTTGCGCTCCAGAAATTATCATCACACTCATCTGCAATGGAAGAAGGATCGAGCCAAGTCATGAAACATGTGTTGGAATTCATATGGGATCAGAAGGATCTAACAACAAAATATTGCATTCAGTACTGCACAAGTCGTCGTTGCAAACAGGGACGGGGTTCACCAGTATCAGAATGGGTCTCAAGTTACTTAGTCAAAACAGAAGAAGAAGGGGAAGGCATTTTGAAGGATCTTATCGGTTCCTTTTTGCTAGAGAATGTTGGCCCCCAAGTTTTTATGCGGAATGAAACCAAAGTTGTGCTGAGTGAGTATTTTACATCCTATCTGCCTAGTTTTTCTATAAGGCGAGGGGGGTTTGGATTGACGAAGACACCAACTGTTGAAAAGTATACCAAGGAGATTGAGTTGCACGACAATGAATTATCTGAGCTGCCAGAGAACCCTAAGTGGCCGGCTCTCAAAAAACTATGGTTACAAAACAACTACAATCTGATGGAAGTACCTGAATTGTTCTTTGAAGACATGCCTCTCCTAGTCTATTTAGATTTATCCCATACCAGCATAAAGTCCTTGCCTCCTTCTATTTCCAGATTGGTTTCACTTCAGAGGTTCTATTTGAGAGGTTGTGAACTTCTCAATGAGCTGCCACCCCATATTGGAGCACTCCGGAAACTTGAGATTTTTGATCTTGAAGGAACTGAAATTATGTATTTGCCCAGGGAAATTGGTGAATTAATCAGTTTGAGATGCTTCAATGTATCTCTTTGTGGACATGCAAACTACTATGGTGAAACAAAGCAGACAGGCATTGCAATCCCAACAGAGGTGTTATCATTATTCCCTCAATTGGAAGAACTAAGCATTGATGTGAGCCCAGATGGTGAGTATGATGATGTAAATCCAGATAGTGAATGGTGGGATGCTGAATTGAAGGCAGTACTAGATGCACTGAGTAGCTCAAACAAGTTGAGGATCCTCAATTTATCTCTCCCATCTGTTGAATTATTGCAGCAAATCATGTATCGAAACTTATTTGGTTTTAGATTCATAGTTGGTCATCGTCCACAGCGCATCATATATCGTCTACCAAGTGCAGTTGAGGAGAGATTCAATAGATGGGAGAAGACATTTAAGAAATGCCTTAAATATATAAATGGTGAAGGCATGCCAAGTGGTATTATTGAGGCACTCAAGCATGCTTCTGCGCTCTTCCTGGACCGGCATTGGACTGTCAAGGTCTTGTCTGAATTTGGGCATAAAAATTTGGCTGAACTTAGATGTTGCTTGCTTGTGGAATGTAATGAACTTCAAACCATAGTAGATGGAGACTATGAATGTCCGTCTGGTGGTGACAATAAACCTATACTTCAGTGGCTACGCCACTTGAGTATTCACTACATGAAGAACTTAGAGAGCCTTTGGCAAGGCTCAATTCCTAATAATTCACTATTCAATCTAAGCTCCTTGACATTGCACACTTGCCCCAATTTGACCACCATTTTCACGCCAGATATGCTTGTTAACCTCCGTTTGTTGGAAGAGCTTAATGTGGAAGACTGCCCCAAAATTCGCAGCATAGTTACTCAAGAAGAAGCCAACATGAAATCTGGTCATTTTTGCCGATCATTGAGGAAGATAGCACTCCTTGACCTACCTCAATTGGTTACCATATCAGGCCCTCTATGCCTTGGAGAAGAAGTGGACAGTCTTTTCGTTTATAATTGTCCAATGCTCGAAAGTTTGGATACCGCGGAAACATCTCCAAAATACTGCAAGATCATAGGAGAGAAGGAATGGTGGGACTCATTAAAGTGGCATGATTCGAAATGGAGCAGAATGACTCAGCCAGCATTTGAGGAACTTAGAACGGATGAAGATTTCATGGATCAATTGGAAAGAGTTATATACTCGCCAACGGACTTTGACTTTGATAAGCCAGGTAATCTTATCTTTTCACCCATTAAAGAGATATGGTGGATCTTTACATCTCCTAAAAGCATTGGTTTTACCACACATTCACATAAATCTTGTTTCTGATCACTCTCTGAATTCTGAATATGCATATTACACGTTCACACATAATAGGTATTACTCATTTGTGATTTTTTCTCTATTTTATTTGTACCTAAGCAGAAGGTGTTGAGTACAACACGCTGTGGACGATTAGGCTAGGCAACTAGTCTGACCCGACCCTGATCCAATCGGGGCGGGTTATCCTTCCAATTTTTCAGCACTGCGTGGTTAGATTCAACAGAAAATTAAAAGAACTCAATGAGGGTCGAGTAGGATTTGGGAGGTTAATATCCCAACCCGATAACCGCTCCTAAGATTTTGTGTAAAATTAAATTTCTACCCTTGTAATTTTAAGTTTATTACCAAAATACCACCTTATATATAACTATTCCCCTATTTTGCTTTTAGGTTAAATAATTTTCTCCATTCGGGTCAAAGCGTGTAAATCCGTTCATCGCCCTGGATAGAAATGGAGGTACCCACAAATTACTCAGTCGGGATTTGGGGCAGGGTCGGGCCGTGTGGTATTCTTAGAATTATAGTATTTTTTTATTAAAAACTTTGTATTATATATAAGCTTGCTGCCCAACATCCTTTTTAACTATGAAACACCCGCCCAACCAAGAGTTCTTGGAAAAATAATGCTATTTGTACTATATTTTTGTTTTTTTATTTAATAGTATTTTACTTTTTAAAACGGATTGGGATGTACAAGATTGCATGGTGATGAATTACTACACTCTGGATTCATCTCCGGCAAGCAGTTACACGTGGTACCCCTTCTGCTTTGAGCATCTCATCTAACTTGACTCCTTTTTCACCATAAGGTTCTCAGCCATACCTAGATTTTAGATTTTAGCTTTAACTTCTATTGCAGATTTTAGATTCCGGATTTTAGTAGAAGTTGAGAAACCTGTTAGTTGCAGTTGCGAGATTATGAGAATTTATTCCTTTTCTAAGAACTTGTGTTGTAAAATCTCAGAATCTATCCAAATCCAGCTTTAAATTTTTGAGAATTTATTTTCTTTTTTAGGTTATTAGAATCTATAGAACCTAAAAATTAGTTATGTGAAATTTTTGACAAACATTCTAACTGATTTTGGGCATGTTTGCGATAATTATGGATACAAATTTTAAATTCCAGCTTCAGACTCTAGATTAGATTTTAGTGGAAGTAGATAAACATGCTTATCATAGCTGTGAAATTATGATTAAGTTAGAGTAAGATTAGATTTTAGTAGAAGCAGATAAACGTGCTTACCATAGCTGTGAAACTATGATTAAGTTGGAGGAAAAGCTAGTATGGTTTACTTCAAAAAGTTGAAAAATAGCTTTTGTAAAGTTTAAAACCTAAAATCTTATCGGAAAGCTCTAGAAGCTATACCCAAACCTAGCTTTTGGATTTTCAAAATTTCATTCATTTTTTAGGTTTTCAAAATCTGTAGAATTCGAAAATTTGTTATCTAAATTTTTTTGTTTACACTCCAAACTGATTTTGAAATGTCGGAATCTCAAAATCAGCAAAAACAATCATTACAAGAAAATCATTCTATAGCAGTGGTCGAAAGCGTTGCCAAAACACCCAAAAACCGTTGGTAGAAACCCGTTTAGGCTATACCAACGGTTGGATATATCAGTTGCTGTACAGGTATTTTTTTTTTTTACCAACGGTTTCATTAGCAACGGATGGTTATAATCGTTGCCTCCAACCACTGTATGACGTAAGCCTCCATTTGGCAGGCCACATGTCGCCCGCGTGGCAGCCTACATGGCGCTGACACGGCGGACAAAATATTCTTGCTCCTCCTGAGAATCGAACCTCCAACCTCGTGTGTGCACGCATGTGCGCAAACCAACTGTGCTAGCCCATAACTTGTGAAAAATCATACATCTTTTAATATTTATACTATACTAACCGGATTTTTTAAAATCTTTTTTTTAAATCCGGTTTCTACTAACGGTTAATGAAAACCGATGCTATAGACCAGTTTATAGTAACGGTTATTGGAAACCGTTGCTATAGTCCAATTTTTAGTAACAGTTAATGAAAACCGTTGCTATAGCATTGTAATCTACTAACGGTCACATGAAAACCGTTGCTATAGTCCTGTTTCTAGTAACGTTTTGTAAACCGTTACTATACACCATCTTTACCAACGGTTTTTTCAACCGTTGCGAAAAAAACCATTGGGAGATCCTAAATTTTTTGTAGTGAATTTTTCGTAAACACCTGAAGCTATAATCTAAAAATTTGTCAAAATAATTTTTTGCACACACCCACTTATAGTGTGGAGGTTGGTGGGCGGTGGCAAAAAAAAAAAATTTGTATTTGGAAGGGTATAAAGTAAAATTATCAAGGTTTTGAAGAGTCCCAAAATCTTAGTGTATCACCCAAAATTACATTTAAAAAAAAAAAGTGGGATTGTGCTGAAGTTGGGGTGACGTGGCTCCCGTCCGCACCCTCTTGCGTCTGCCAGTGGGTTCCAGGGGATTAGATTTGTATGACCATTTACAATTTACAATGCTAAATGACGGAGCAAACGCCCAAAAAATTAGAGAATGGAGACGGATACGGAGAGGGAAAATTTCTACAAATTGAGACTTGGATTTACCTAATTCTTTGGCCATCACTCCCAAGAAGAAGGTGCATCACACAACACAAGGGCAGCAAAAATTCTCAACTACTACAATATTTACTAAAAGCCAAAAAAGGATTACTCAGTTCTCTTTATCATCCCCAATCTATGTGTTATAAAACATAACGCTAGATGTCTAGGCATACCAACAAAACATCTACACCCGTTCGATTATATATATTTTTATGTTAAGATTACAGCCTAAAAACCATTTCTTTTTTCAATGATACAGAAAATGTCTACACCCTCTCTGCTTCACTTTTTAGGTAATGTATCCCCATTTAAATGTTGTCTTTTATGATCAAATAGGAAAATGTCTCGGAATGTTAAATAAAGCTATGTATAGATTGCATTTGTCTGGTAGGACAGTCGTGCAGAGCTCAGATTGTTTATTTAAGTTGAGACTATATACTAATACTATCATGAGCGGATAGTTTATTTAAGTCAAGACTATATACTAATCTATACTATATAGTATAGCAGGAGGACGTTTATGAGAAGGAACGTGGATGCAACAAGTGTCCCATTCACAATCTTAGTTTCATTTTAATTTTATAAATTATAGCAAAAATCTTCATGGTAGTTTTTTTCTTGAAATGAATGATTTATTGAGCAATTTTATTTCTTATGGAAGTAGAACATTTATTTATACAGCTACAATGTTCCGGTCAGAGTAGAAAATAGTAATCCTCCTACTTAAGGAAATCAATTACGGATTCAAAGGAATTATTGATTCATTAGTTCTCACGAGATAGCCCCATGCACTGCCAATAAAATAATTATTGATAGATTCCCATTAAAGAGAAAACATATCCTTAGATTATCCTTTTTCAAAGTTTAAAAACCACAATGAGATCATTTTTTTGGGTAAGTGCAATGAGATCATATTGTTCGCAATCCTTATCGAGTTTTTCCTTGAGATTTTTACCTCTAAGTACAAAAAGGTGACACTTAATTCCCATTAAGGGGAGATGTAATACTTAATTACCACTAGGTCTACTTTTACAAAAATACTTTTACCATTAATGGAAGTGTCACCCTAGGGTTTTTGGTTTGCTAGGGTTTTATGGGTACCTTAAAATCTTAGGGTACCCTAGGATCTTAGGGTTTTAGGGACTTTCATTGGGTTTTAGTATTTCGTTAATTAAAGGAGACTTGGTGGGAATTAGTTTCTATTTTCCTTTTCCATTATAAAATAACCCTCTTTCACGGACTCGAGGTGCCTGTGGTGACCCAAGTCACCACAGGATTGTTGTGACTCAAAACGGTAACGTTTTGAGGCAAGAAAAAGTGGGAAAAAAAGGGCTGCAAGGTAATGTTTGGTGGAAATGAGAGGAAAAAAATTAAGTGCTCTAATTTTCAATTCGTTTGAATCAGTGCAAAGATCTTATTTTTATTATCATTTTATCTTAAAGGGTCATAATTAATTTTTGACTCTAGGACTTTCGTTAGTTAATCCGAAGAGATATTTGGTTCTACGACTTTCTTAGGGCTAACCAACGAGAGCTCTAGAGTCAAAAATTATTTATGACCCCTTAGAATAAAACGATCATAAAAAAAAGATCTTTGCACCGATTCAAACGGATTGAAAATTGGAGTACTTAACTTTTTAACCCTATTTTTTAATATATAAATGGTCTAAAGATTGTTGAAAAATTAAGTGCTCTAATTTTCAATCCGTTTGAACCGGTGTGAAGATCTTATTTTTATGATCATTTTATTCTAAGGGGTCATAAATAATTTTTGACTCTAGAGCTTTCGTTGGTTAGCCTTAAGAAAGTCGTAGAACCAAATATCTCTTCGGATTAACTAACGAGAGTCCTAGAGTCAAAAATTAATTATGACCCTTTAACATAAAATGATAAGAAAAACAAAATCTTTGCACTGGTTCAAACGAATTGAAAATTAGAGCACTTAATTTTTTTCCTCTCATTTCCACCAAACATGGCCCGGCAGCCCTTTTTTTCCCACTTTTTCTTGCCTCAAAACGGTACCGTTTTGAGCCACAACAAACCTGTGGTGACTTGGGTCACCACAGGCACCCCGAGTCCCTCTTTCACCCCACTCTCCCTTCCCATGCAAAATTTTGGTGAGATTTTATCATCTTATTTGATGTACACATTTCAACATATAT
>BPLS01031421.1:223560-251909 GCA_019656275.1 Rhododendron kiyosumense
TGCCCTTCTGCAGTACCGCCGGCCACCGGAAAGCGGGGTGTCACAATGCATGCCTTTCGTCTTCCCTTTCGATGAGAGAACGCAACTCGGCCGGGATGTTCCCGTCAAAGTCGATTCCTTCATCGTCGGGGTCGACACAGTTTATATAGAAATCAGCAAAGTAGTCGGAAGCAGGATCATGCATTTCATAAAACCCAGAGGGGTTGCCAAGTACAGTCGACTCAAACTCAAAGTAAAAGCTATGACGTGGAGGGCCGAGAGGCACAAACTCCGACTCTGAGCTAGACTTAGACTCGACAGACTCCGTGTCAGATTCAGATACATCGTCAATGCATGTTAGACGGGGAGTAAAAATGCCGTTATTAAGACTACCCTTTGCTTCGACGATGAGGGAGGTTGGATCGTCGAGAAGATCTGGACAGTTGGGCCCGAGCATCAGCACTTCGGCCTTGTCTTCCTTACCAACCAAACCCACTTGGGAGAACAGCTCCTCTAGACCCCCTTGATCAAAAGCGACCAACCAGTCAGCCCTTTCCCTGATTGCGACTAACTGCCTCTTGAATTCCTTTGCAGCTAGCTCCTCCTTTGCCATTTCCTCTTCGTCATCAGACCAAGTGTCAGCAGCGAAGATCTCGAAGCCCGGTAGCCAAGTCCTGGTCACTTGATCCCAAAATGGTTCAGCCTGCCCCAGATAAGCATCGCCTCCTCCTTCACGGACGAAATAGCTGTCGGGGTTACCATAAAGGGTCCGAGGTTTTCCCGTGTCTTTCCCTAGTTTGGCCTTTTTGGTAGGGGGAGTGTATCCCAGGCCAAAGCGGCCTTCGGTGAAGGGAAAGACAGGGAACTCAGCGATCCCTTGTTGGTTGATCCCGAGCCCTAAGCCAGGTATGAACGACATCTTCCTCATGATTTCGAGAGTAGTAGAGCTGATGATGAAGTCGTCATCCATGACAATGGCTAGGACTGAGCTGGAGGTGTCAAAAGCAAATCCTCCAAAGTCCGAGTCTTCTTCCCCGTGCATGATTCCTAGAACAAGGGTCCCATCATCCTTGAGCGGGCGGATCCCAGAGTTTCTGCAGATGGTTAGTGTCCCGGTAGGAAACCCCAGCATGACCTTCTGATGGAGAGTTGACGGCACAGCCATGATGTCCGCTCTATGCAGCCACGGCCTTCCCAAAAGCAAGTTGAAAGTGGCGGGGATGTCAACCACATGGAACTCTACGTCCATTTCAAAGCCCTCGGCATCAAGTTTCAGCATGAGAGTCCCTTCGACTACGCAGCGCGTGTTGTCGTAAGCCTTGACTGCTAGATTGGAAGGTGTGAGGTCGGCCTTGGTGAGCCCCAGACGGTAAGCAACCCTCATCGGGCAGACGTTGATTGCGGACCCATTATCGATTAGCACAGTCGGCACCCAATGTCCCTTACACTTGATGGTGATATGCAGCGGGCGATTATGAGCAGTTCCGTAGACGGGTAGGTCCTTTTCGGTGAAGGTGATGGAATGCTTGGAAAGCAACGGTAAGACTAAGGCAACCATGGCCTCGGGGGTAATGCCAGTTGGCACAGTAAGATGGGCTAGTGCTGAAGACAGCCTTTCTCGATGCTCCTTTGATGACGATATCAAACCCCAGACAGAGACGGCGGCAGGGATCCTTTCTAGCTGTTTCAGAATAGCGTCCTCTTCAGGTACCCCGCTAGGAATGGCCGGAGCGTTCTTTTGAGCAGAGGGAACGGTGAGTCTTTGATCGTTGCCGGGATTGGACGAACTCCCCCCCGAAAGATTGGGCGGTTGGAAGACTCGGCCGCTCCTAGTGACGTTAGCAACCTCCCACCAAGGCGACGTGTCCACAAAGTCCCAGAAATCAGCAGGCACTTCCTTTAGCTTGCCTTTCCCCTTGTCGATCGATGCAACCTGGTCTGAAGCTGTAACCCATTCCAAATCGCTCATGACTTGCCCTTCCCAAAAAGCCGGATCCTGTGCAGCAGCTTCCTCAAAAGGTGTCCCCGGATTAGTGACAAACGGTACGTCCCAAAAGCCTCCGTCCACCAAAGCAGTGTTGACAGTCCAGATTTCTTCTCCCACTTGCATGTCAACCACTCTGTCATCCCTCCACAAGTCAGCCAGGAGGGGGTTCGCGTTCAGGTCGACGATCTCATCAACATCCCACAGATCATCGAGCGGTGCATTGAGAACCATGATTGAGCAGTCCTCACTCGGAGCTACCAAGGGACGTGGCTGATCCGAAGGGATGATGTTGAAAGTTGGCCCCACCACAAGGTCGTACTCATGCACGGCATCCGAAAGTGCGTCAATCAAAGGCAGGAAGGCTCCCAGCCGGCGGGGCTCATCGGAAACACTCTCCTTTTCGACGTAAAAGTCCAAGTACTGCTTATCTATGTCATTGCTAGCGTTGACTTCTCCCCAGCCAAGATCCTGGAGTTCGACAAGTTGTACAACATCGGGTTCCACATCCCACACATATTCCTTGTCTTCCTCTTCGGGCAAGACTGGCTCTGGTTGGTAGAAAAGCATGAATAGTGACAGGCCATCTAACGGGTCGGCTCGTGCTGCGATCCATTCCTCCTCCCACTGGTCTAGTTGCTCTTGATCGACCACGAGATCCTGAGGGAAACCCAAGTGATACTGCTCATTCCAGTCGTGAGCTAGCTCTTCCCACTCTCTTGCCTTATCTTCCAGGCTCCAACCGACGGCTAGCATATTAACACCGACGTCCTCCGGGAAATCCACAACGGGTTTGGGATGGAAGGTTAGGGTTATATGGTCAGTAGGGTTGAATATGGTGGGGCTAGGCTGGATTATAGTGGAGGTAAGGTTGATTTGGTTGATTTAAGGGTGGCCGTTGTGCTGCGGCATGGAGTTGGTAATGACGTTGGGCTTAGGAGGGGTAGGAATGGTTCCGCTATCTACCAAGTCTTGTATCACATGACGGAGGCGATAACAAGAGTCGGTGTGATGACCAGGCATCTGATGATAGGCACAGAAAGCGTTCGAATTGTGGCTAGGGGATAGATTTTGGGGTAATGGAGTTGGATCCAGCGGTTTGAGGTGACCGGATTTGGTCAACCTTTCTAGCACTTGGGAGAGTGGAGCCTCAAACTTGGTGAAGTTCCGGGGTTGGTTGCGGTTTCGGGGTTTTGGAGGGGCTTGGACCTGATTGACATCGGCGATGTGGTTGGAGTCTTGAGCGGTGCTGCTACCGGCAGATGTGGCATTGGCGTAGCTGTTATTACCGAACAAAGTAGCGCTGCTTCCTGTGTAAGCACGGGTTTTGGCCTTGGATCCCGAGGAAGAAGATGGAGGGTCGCTACGCGGCAGTACCCCAGTTTGGAGAGCTTCTTCAATGGCAAGGCCGGATTCAAAGAAGGTGTCCCAATCGGCCCCTTGGACTAGCACCAGATTCTTAGCAAAGTCGGGAAGCAGATTACGGGAGATGATACGGATTTGGTCCTTCTCACTTGGTCGATCGGCCATGACAGCAGCCTTAGTCCGCCAACGCTTGATAAAGTCCGCAAAAGACTCCTTTGCAGTCATTTTGGTGGACTCCAACTCTCGAGTGGTCATCTTGAGTTGGGAGTTGTAACTATACTGGGTGAAGAAGGCCGCGCCAATGTCCTCCCATGTTCTGCACTTGGAGACGTCGAGAGACAGAAACCACTGAAAAGCTGGGCCGGCCAGAGTCTGAGGAAACAACTGGGCCATCGCCTCCTCTTCGACCCCATGCAGTTTCATTGCACCGTGATAAGCTAGCAAGTGTGTTTTCGGGTCGCCCGTCCCGTCGAACTTCGCAAAGTCGGGCATCTTAAACCTTTCTGGGAGTCGTGCATTTGGAAAGGGGCAAAGACGGTCCATGTCCAACCCTCCGGCACTGATTCTTTCGGACTTGGCAACTGACTCTTCTAGTTTGGCCATCTTGGCAATCAGAGCAGCCATTTCGGGATTCACAGCAGGCTGTTCGGCCGGAATGTCCTCCCCAACTGGGTTTTCGCGCTCTTGCCTTTCACCTTCTATCCTTGCAGCTGGCAGCCTCTCGTTGATGAGACCTTGCAAATTGGTCATAGCGGTATCGGCCTGGTCAGCCCTTTGCTGCATGATGGCCAAGTTGTGCTGGAGGTCGGCTAGAATGGTGGTAAGATTCGGTGGCGGAACGTCTGCCATGTCTAGGATTTCTGTCTTAACTGGTTTTGGAGTTGCATGCGGAGGAGATTCGTGCGGAGTGGTTGGCGGCGAATCCTCCCTTGACAGAGTGCAGAGCTGAGCTTCCGTTGTGCTGAGCAGAAAAACAAACCCCAAAACAGATCCTCAAGCAGACCCGACGGACGCTCCCAAGCAGGTTTGGCTCTTGATTTCGAAGCTCCCCATAGTTCAGCTAAACAGCAAAATAGACGAGCTCAATGATAACCTGCAACAGTTTATTTTGAAAAGAATTGAAAGAAATGGGCATGCCAACGTCGTCGGTGTCCTCCTAGACTCCAACACTAGAGGGAGTCCAACTCATGCTGTTAGGATGCTGCCATAGAATCCTCGGATTTCTTTTCGGCGGTGTATCCCTGTTTTGAGTCGATGGACACCAAAGGATGTCAAAACAATCTAAGCCTTTTGACTGCTCCTTTCTCGAAGTTTCAACTTTGGAGGTCGGAACAACTTGGTGCAGACGGCATGATACCATAACCAAGGTGGCGTAAGCAGCACTGTGCCGGAGTCTTGATGGTGTAAATGATTAGCACTTTAACCGGGATGGTGTGGGTATCACGACATTCTCTTCGTTGTTCCTAGTTTTCTGTTTGAAACTTTGACTAGGTTAGACAAGAGACTTAAACAGTCCTGATTTCCTAAAGTTTCGCTGACTCAAGGATTTTTTGAAAATTGACAACGTGCAACATCGAGATGCACGACTCTTCATCGGTCCATGGCAGGGTCCTAACAGTCACGAGACGAACTAGAGACAGACCTAAAAGCCGCCCTAGCATGCTCCTACGCAAAACGGGATGTATGTATGTACAGGCATGCGATAAGGAAAGCAGTAACACATAGACAGTTTATGGGGGGTTAGATGCAAGTAATCCTACCCTGCAGGTTCCTGTCTTAGGTTGAAAGGTACTAGTGCTTTGTACGCATGTAGAGGCCGGTTTTGGCTTAAAGGGGTTCCTCTGACTAAAGCCGCGGTATACCTCCCATCGCAATGCGTGTAGCAAAGCAATGGTTGAACGGTATTACGACTCATCATCGTCCAAGGTTGTTGGGCATTCGAGGACCCCGGGCTCCAGTAAACTGTGCCGGTTACCCAAAACGCCTCAACGGGGCTTATCCAACATCGATGCAAATGGAGAAATGCCGAAGAATGATTTAAATGAGAGAGAAACGCAAGGTTTTGAAAATGCCTTTTGAGCTTGGCTCACTTTCATTAATCAATACTTGGAGAAAACTACACGAGTGAACAATAGTGAAAGCCCCAGTTCGGATTGGTCGGATGCTGAGATCCTGTTACGTTACCATTCCGTTCTTCAGCAGCGCGAAGCGTACTGTTTTGACAAGCTTTTGAAAATTGTTCTTTCATGTATTAATCGCCAAATATGGATTAATGCAATTGTCCCCAGCAGAGTCGCCACTGTGGGCACACGCCCCAAAAAATCGCCCGATTTTTGGTTTGCGGCCCTCTTTAGAAAACGGCGCGGCGAAACGCTTCGATTCAGAGTCGCCACTCGGGTTTTAGCGGTGAGGCACCCAAGGAACCGAACTCGAGAACGCTTGCTACGTTTTGCTTTGATTTGAAAAAGGGTTTGTTTTGATTTGAAAAAGGTGTAGACTGGTCCGTCGTCACCTTCGATATCTGAGGTTCGGGAGCCAGGTTACGAGAGGGGAAGGGTTTTATGGCACCCCCTCTCGCCCAATCCGGAGATCGGTCTCTACTCGGGCACTTTATAAAACTTTGCACTTTTCTCTCATTTGATCATTTTTAGCCAGTTAGGGCGAGGGAACAGTTAATGGGATTAATACTGTAATAGCTTGCAGTTTATATGACAAAATATTTATGGATGATAGTTTGCTTGCTTGAATTGAATCAAACGTAAGAAACACAGATTGAGAACAAGCACTGCAAAGAGTTCAACGGGATGATGTACGCTGCTCTTCGGACGCGTGAGCAGGTGACATGCTGGCACGCAATGGCAGAAATACTGCACGCCAACAGACCCTGCGCACGCCACCCTTAGGCTGGCGTACACTACCCTATTGGTTTCTCACAGCTCTTACTCTCAACCCTCTGGGCTCTGGAATGGACCAGTGCACACCCAGGACAAACCACGCACTTGATAACATAGCTTAAGTACGTATTACAGGCAGACAGACGTAAGAAATGGCTAAGAGCCATGAAAATAGCACAGCAAACACCATAAACAGAGTGGGGGAAATAAGAGGCCAAAATGGAACTGTGATGTAAGGGCCATGCATTGGCTCGTGTCAAACATGTCGTACGCCAACCCATGGAGGCCGTACGCCAGGCTTGCGCGCTGACCATTGTCTGGCTTTACATCATCTGGGCTCTGGAACATGACCAGAAATACCCCAGGGGCCTTGAAAGCAGAAAAAGGTACAAGTATTGAAAGCTACATTTGAATAACTCTACTGTACAAAAGCAGTAAACTGGTTATTAGCATGCTGGAAGGTGATAACATAAAGGAAATGAGCCATAAATGGGCTCTTCATGATCCCCACGCCAACTGTGCACGTACAGCCAAAGGTGGCGTACAGCTAAGAGGAGCTGGCGTGCGCCATGGCTTGGCCACTACGACTGATTTATTTTACCAGAGAGGGGTCTGGACTAGTATCAGTTACTAGCCAGAACCCTTCTGGTTCCCCTCAGGGGCTGAAAACAGAGAGCAGCACAAAGGTGGTATACCTATGGTGCTAGAGATGGAGGAGTGATAGTGAGCTTTGGGGGTTGAAGATGGAGGCTAGGTAGTAACTGATCAGTGGGAAGGGGGGTATGAGGCTTCTCTGTCTCTCACTCTTACAATGGGAGAGCAAGAATAAGAGAGAAGAGAGGGAAAGAACTTGGAGAGTTAATGTGGTTAACCCCTTGCAAAGGGGGTATTTATGGTGGAAAGAGGCTGGGATCAGGGCTGATCAACTGGGGTTAGGCATTGGTTAGGTTAAGATAGGAGCCTCCCATGCATTAAATGCATGGGACTAGCTTGATGGGGTGTGTAGGAGAGAGAGGGGGCGTCCCCTGCAGAATGCAATGATCAGGGGACTCTGCAGTGTACTGGGGTGGTTGCAAAGTCTCGAGCACGTGACAGAAAAGCGGTGATTTGACCGGCCTTGACCCTCCGTACGCCACCTACGAGCTGCCGTGCGCCAGGTCAAACTCAGTCAACGGTCGATGTCCGACACGTGGCAAAATCCTGGCGCATGCCAAGAATGAGGTGGCATAAGCAAGGTATGGCTTTGCTGAGGCTTATCTGGCTCTGGATTTTGAAGGGTTTGAAACAGGTTTGAAATAGTTTGGAAGAGGACGGTCCAACACTTAAAGCTCACGACCTTCCATCGACCTCGGGGAGTTTTCAACCGTTTAATCATCATTGGGGTGACAAAAAAGACCGCAAACGTGCTGATCCGGATAGTCCAGAATAGGGTGTCTACAACTATGAATGTCCATCCGGTGGTGACAATAAACCTATACTTCAATGCCTACGCCACTTGAGTATTCACTACATGAAGAACTAAGAGAGCATTTGGCAAGGCTCAATTCCTAATAATTCACTATTCAGTCAAACGTCCTTGACATTACACACTTGCCCCAATTTGACCACCATTTTCATGCTAGATATGCTTAGTAACCTTGGTTTGTTGAAAGAGCTTATAGTGGAAGACTGCCCCAAAATTCGCAGCCTAGTTACTTGAGCAAATGCCAACGTGTCTGGTCATTTTTGTCAATCATTGAGGAAGATAGCACTCCTTGATCTACCTCAATTGGTTACCATTTCAGGCCCTCTATGCCTTGGTGAAGAAGTGGACAGTCTTTTCGTTTATAATTGTCCGATGCTCAAAAGTTTGGATACCGCGGAAACATCTCCAAAATACTGCAAGATAGTTGGAGAGAAGGAATGGTGGGACTCATTAAGGTGGCATGATTCCGACGGGAGCAGATTGACTCAGCCAGCTTTTGAGGAACTTAGAACAGATGAAGATTTCATGGATCAATTGGTAAGAGATATATACTCGCCAATGGACTATGACTTAGATTTGCCAGGTAATCTTGTCTTTTCACCCCATTAAAGAGATATCGTGGATCTTTACTTTTCCTAAAAGCATTGGTTTCACCACACATTCTCATACATCTTGTATTCTGGATTCTGAAAACGCATACACATAATGTATTACTCATTTGTGAGTTTCTCTATTTTATTTGTACCTAAGCAGAGAGGGCGTCAAATTAGGCAACTAGTCCGACTCGACCCTGACCCAATCCGATCGGGGCGGGGCGGGTTACCCTTCCAATTTTTCGGGTGTCAGGTTGAATTCAACAGAAATTTAAAAGAACTCAATCAGAGTTGAGTGGGATTCACCATGAATCAATGTGTTAATCTAACAATTCTAACAACACTGACTTTCGCCGATCAGCAAAAAATCTTCTGATATATCTGCTATTTTTTTTCCATTTTTGTGACAGATTATGGTAGCTTCATGGAAGGCCCTTGTGACAAGGAACTGTTGCCGCTGGCCTACTGCTGAATATATCAGTAAATCTTCAAGCAGAAATCATCAATTAAGTTATGAACTAGTTGCTGTTTTCCAAAGCGTCTTTGCACTCATTGATGTAATAATGCTTTTAAGTTTTATCTGCTCTACTTAAAAACTGATATCAGACATAGTACCCTTATCATTGGGTCCTTGTGGAAGTGTCTGTGATGATAATTATGTTGAGTGCTCAGTGTTCTTGTTGTTTACGACGACGAAGATTGCAGTAGTTTCTGTCATCTTTTGATGCGGGAGATTAGATGACGACGTCAGATTTGTTTTACGGTTCCGCAGTTGTCTTCCAGTAATGTGGTTATTTCCCCAATCATCACTATTTATCAGGTGATTGGAGAGCATTTTATCAGTGGAGGAAGTAGTTGGGCTAAAAGGAACGATTTCAATATTTACGAGCTACAAGTTGGGCTGCAGAATATTTCCCTCTGGTTTGGTGTGAATACTTCCACTCTACGTTTGTGAAGGCTCGGTTGTAGTTAAGTGGAGATTCTTTGTCAGTGTCCCTATTGAAGAAAACAAGAGGTATCCGTTAACTTTAGGACCCCAGAATTAGTCAAGGTGCAAACAAGTTGGCCCACATTCGCGTGTGTTTTGAGTTTGTACTGGTTTCGAAATTTCCTAGAGCTGTGGTTAGGGCTGCCCATACATTAGCTAAGGCAACTTCATATATGCGATATTCGATCCAACGCACCTTCCATTTCCGAAAAAACTGAGGGAATCCGTGGACCATGGAAGGACATTCATCATTATTAGTTTGCAATTTATGAAATTTATCGTAAAGGTCTTTTTAATGGGCCTAAATTGCATGCCTCGCGTGCGGGAGCCTGTCTAGTTCTTCTATCAAGGACCTTGCAAGGTTTGACACATAATTTGCATGTGGGAAATGGCAGTTCACGAGTTAACTTCACCCTCCTCCTCCGCCATGGTTCGCGTTTTAAATTTCGTTTGGGATAAGATGGACATGAGAAGTAAATATTGCCTCAACTGGATTATTCTTGCACAGAAAAAGCAATTTGTCAATTTCGTATTTGGTGAAACTAGGTGCTGTGCATATCCACCCGTGCAGTGTTGCAGCTAAAGCATTAAGTATCCCGCCTCTTTTGTTGGATTGGCTATCGAGCGGCTTAGTGGAAACATTCGAAGAAGGTAACAGCATTCTTGATGATCTTATCAAGTCATCCGACTCATCCTTAATCGGTACGAGGATGATGGCTTTTGAAATCGCCGCACATCGCGATCTTAACATGTTTGATCTTGAAGATACGAGGATGATGGCTTTTGAAATCGCCGCACATCGCGATCTTAACATGTTTGATCTTGAAGATACTGAAATTATGCTTCTCCCCATTGAAATCGGAGAACCAACCACGTTGAGGTGCTTTCGGGCTTCCTTATGTGCGGGTGCAAGGCACTACAGTAACGTTACACTCTGTCACCAGCTAATCTCTCTTGGAGACCAAATTGATGACCATTCATCTATCTCTTCTATTTCAAGGTTGGGATGGATTCTTAGAGGATTTAGTACCCCATTTGCAACCACCGGGGTGGTAGTTCAAGTGGCAGAGGCATCTGGGTTAAAACCCTCTCCCTCCTACCGATCTTGAGTTCAAGTCGACCTAGAACCAAATGGTTGGGTTGTGACTTGCATTTCAAGGGTTCTAGTTCGGGGTCCTACGACACGGTGATGGACAAATATTTCTTCCCAGGTCAGGTCATCTATGGCTCAATTTTGGACAATTTAAGGCAGGTGGGTTCCCCTATGGTCACGCCCAAGAAGGGTCAACTAGGCATCCCAACTAGGCTGGTCGCCTCAGCCCACCTTGTTAGTGAGCAAGAACCCCATTTGCTCCTTTTGAGCAGCCTCATTATGATGACACTTGACTGAGTTTTTTTTTTAATTATTATTATTAATCTGAACTTGTCATTGCTGTCTGCTGGGTGACAGCTTATGAAAGCTTCACAGAGGCCCTTGTGGTTGTCTGGTTGAAGATTGGATAGTTCAATGGAGTCATGGAGCTTAAGCTGAACTTCGCTTCTGCCTTCTTGTGGCTGTAAACATCAAGAAATCCTCAAGCAGAAACTGACTTAATTAACTAGGTTAACCCAATGAACTTTTCCTTTTCAAGTCACTGTAATCAGCCTCTTCACAAAAAAGTTGGCAGGACAAAGAAATTTCGGCCAAGTCACTTCTAGTCCAAAAAGTTCCAATGAGATTGTTCCCGGCTACCCACTTTGAGTCATTTGATGATCAAAGATCCAGAATAGGCAACACACATCCAATTGTTTCCACATTTTGAATTCTTCCCTGGCAGACAAATGCCCATCTAACCCTTGTTAGCATCCTAGTTAATCAGGTTTTCCAGAGCTAGTGAGCTTTAGCTGATTCTAAACACTAGAGGTGATTGAAGATCAGAGTGATCTGTTGCAATTGATCTTCAAAAATCCCTCTTATTTTGCTTTTTCCTTCAGTTGTTGTGTCTCATCTCAGCAGTGGATCATTTCAAATTGAAATTTGACCAATGGAAAATAGGACCAATTCAGCCTTTTAGAAATCGGGTCTGATTTGTCTGAATCAGAATCTGCGAAGTTCAAGTTCTGGGAGCAAATGAGACACTTCGGCAGTTGGCTCCATACTCTCAGGATGTGGCGAGACCCTCTCAATTTCAAGCTATCAACTTAACGGTGGACCTAAATGGTACTGACTGCAAAAGAAGGAGAAGACAACTATCATTACTGTTCCAAATTCATGAAGAATGGTCTCAAAAGCAGATGCTGAACGATAACTTAGTACTTGCCAACACAGGAGTGAGAATGGTGGGGGTTTCTAGTAAGGGGAAGATACTTTGAATATCGAAGAAATAAGAGGAACAATTTCTGTAGCACAACGGAATGGTTTGAATTATACAGAGAATGATGAATTGGTTCTTCAACGGATGATTGAAGTAGAGTCTCAAGAGTTCCTACTTACCAAAAAAAAAAGTCTCAAGAGTTCCTACAATGGCAGTGGTAGACGTGCAGGATTGAGCTTGTACCAGATTGTGGTGATTTCTCTAGCTGGTGCTATTACAGTTTTTAATGCAGTACATCTCATGGAATATCGGAGGTTTGGGGAGCAGAATCGAGAAGAAATTTATCAAGAAACTAATCAAAGATGAAAGGCCAGATATATCCTCTTTGTTCAGGAGTCCAAATTGGAGGCTGTAAGTGGATTTTGCAGTCTCAGAAGCGGTTGGAGCATCTGGAGGCATTTTGACCTTATGGAATGATTATCCATTCAAAAAGCAATCCTGTGTGTCTCACAGACACTTCACCTGTATTAGAGGTATATTATGGTAATGGTCTGTGGGTGAAAATCATAACACGTAAATATGGGAGGATGGAAAATGGATGGCTGCCCACATTACCACCTAATGGGGACGCTTCAAATTTTCGGCAAGACATATGAGCTGCGGGAAACATGGAGAGGTAGGGTGATTAATAAACAAGGCTTTACAACCAAGGTGAATGTAGGTAATGTGCAAAGTTTCCGGGATTCTGTTTGGATTGGAGAAACATCCCTCAAAGCTGAATATCCAAGACTATATATCTCCGATCCACTCCAAAACAGGCACTGGTGAATGAAATGGCGACGGACATTAAATCTGGTGTTTGGTCCTTACGGTTTACAAGAGTTTTGTTTATCTGGGAAGAAGAACAACTGAGGTATTTAAATCAGAAGTTAAGGAACTTCAGGACTGATACAACCAAAGGGGATTATCTGCTATGGCAATGGAGTTCCAACAAAAAGTTCTCCGTCAAATAAATGTAGAAGGATTGGGAAACGAAGGTGCACCAAATTAGGGAATCCACTTTTAAAATCCATTTGGAGAAATCATGGACCTCCGAAGGTTGAGATTTTTGCCTGGCCAGCAGTTCAAGGTAGAATTGCTACAAGTTCACTACCATCAAGGAATATCATTCATGTCCATAGCCTAGCTGATAGGTGGGTAAATACGACTATTTACGCTCCCGAACTTAGGTTTGTTATGTTCATTTAGTGCTCTACTTGGGGTTTGATACTTCTTAATTGTGTTTCAGGACTTTCGGAGCCGATGGATAACATTTGGAGTTAAAGCGCTTTGTTAAAGCAAATCCTATGATCGAATCAACTCAAAAGATGGGTCCAAACTGTCATTAAAAAGAACATTGAATTTTGTCCTGTTGGGCTTCATCCACGTGTGATAATTTATCGAGGGGGTGCTTGATAATTATTCGTGTGTAGTTATATTATATTCGGTTCTGGTTAGAGAATCAAATCCTATGGCAAGTTGGAGGAGTTTCATACTTGGCGGTATTACTATAGAAGAGTTTCCTTCTTAGTGTATTTCCTAATCCGAGTAGGAAAAGGAATTACAAGGCTGTAGGAAGCCTTGGAGGTCAATGCTTGATACTCTATAAATACCGGCGTATTTGGGATTTATATGTGTGTGACATAATGTGAGGAAGAGGGTGAGGTGAGTGTGGGGGGCTGGGTTGTGGTCTCCCGGGGAGGAACCGGCGTGTGGTTCCCGGAGAGTTTTTTCATCTTTATTGTCTATTGTGTGAATATATAATCAAAGGGAGTTTTTCTCTGAAATCACTGCGTGTGTTTGTGTGTGTGGTGTCCCTCACGGTCCTAACAATTAGTATCAAAGCCAGGTTGGAGAAGAGGGTCACCGGAGAAACCACGGGTTCGATTACTAAAAAAAACGGTTGCTCACAAATCTCGTGTTTGTCACCCGAGGAGGTCGCATGGGCCATTCGATCGCAGCGGGCGGAGTCGGCGATGGGCAAAGAGGCTGTTTTGAAAAGCCCGAGGTCATGGATGATCGAAGACGAGTTCTGAGCACTGGGTTGTGTTCCCCTTGAGGAGACGATCACGGATTGGGGTAGCACGTTGCCGGAGGAGCTCCGAGGTGGCGGCAATGGCCGGTCGAAGGTGGCAGCGTGAAGGCGATGGATTGTTCGAAAAGCCCAGTTATCAAACGAGGTCGGATAAGAGATTTGAGCACGGGGTTATGTTCGTCTCGTCGAGACGATCGTGGGGATTTGTGGAACGTCGCCGGAGGTGGCCGGAATAGGCCGCACGCGCCATTTAAAGGTGGTGCGTGCCGGGTGCATCAAATCTAGTCGCGCGAGTGTGTACACGCGCTGGTCAATTTTTCCTTCTTTTTCGTAGCTGGTGTTATCAGAAAAGGAAAAAAAAAAAAGAAAAAGAAAAGGGAAGGCAGCGTGCAGCCTTGGGCAGTGGAGTGATAAAATTGTCAGGGAAATGATTCGGTGCTGCAGGTGCCCTTGGAGCATGCCACGTTGGATGCCACATCAGCCGGTCAATGCTGACATGTCTGGTCAACGGGTCAACGGTCAAACTGTCCGGTCAAACAGGAATATTCTGGGAATATTTCAAATTGGTTTTTCGCACTTTTCGGAGCCGTTCGGACTCCGTTTTTCGCGAGTGAGTAGTCAATTTCGACTATCTCGACGTTCCGGATCCAACCGTGCATTCTATTTTCTGATTGGAGGCTCCTAGGCTGAGACTAATGTTTAGTTGAACAAGAATCAGATGTTTGGAGGTTGTTCGGGTTGTGGGGATGCTTGTTCCTAGCAAGGCGATCAGTCACAGGAGACCTAGCAAGCAAGGAGACACTCGATCGGGTTAAGGGACGCTGATTTGGAAGTGATAACAGGCGCTTGTTTAGGGCGACAGCTCGTGGTGATCTTGAGAAGGTCAGGGGACGCTGGGAAAAAAGCTGGGAATGGAACGAGTATGGACTGAGTGGCAAGAGAAGACCCGAGATGAGATGACAGAGAGTGGCAGGAGGCTCTAGGAGTGATAGATGTGATGAAGATCTATCATTGGGAGTTGCAATTGTGATTTGGGTTGCATGAGAATGATGATGGGCAACTGATACATGCTTGTGGAGAGTACAGACAGATGGAGCTGATGTTTGGTACTAAACAAGCAGTATGAGTTTTTTGTGATAGTGAACAAGTGAAACAACAGTTGCGGAGACACACAGGAAGGGTACTGGAGTACGAGGAGTCATAACCTGAGATGTACAGGAATGTCGGTTACCAAATCAAATTGTGTGTGGAATAGTTTGCAGACGGCGGTAACTGGTTGTTTGGGAGATGTTCACGGGAGTTCTGGACAGAGGAATGGAGATGGAGACCAGATGATGCATCGCTGGGATCTCTTCCTTTGTGGATTTTGTGATTGGATTCTCTCCATGGTATGCGGCCGCATGAGAAGGAGAGATGGAGTCACGGATCGTGTCTTGCAAGGATGCGAGCACTCCGGTGCACATGGGCGAAGGGGTGCAAAATCATCCCACATGGGCGAGGGGGTGATTGTTGGGTTTCATCTGCGTGTGATAATTTATCGAGGGGATGTTTGGTAATTATTTGCGTGTAGTTATATTATATTCGGTTTTGGTTAGAGAATCAAATCCTATGACAAGTTGGGGGAGTTTCATACTTTGTGGTATTACTATGGAAGAGTTTCCTTCTTAGTGTATTTCCAAGTCCGAGTAGGAAAAGGAATTACAAAGCAATAGGAAGCTTTGGAGATCAAGACTTGATACTCTATAAATACCGAGGCATATTTGGGATTTATATGTGTGTGACATAATGTGAGAGAGAGGGTGAGGCGAGCGTGGAGAGCCGGATTGTGGCTTCCCGGAAAGGAACCGGCGTGTGGTTCCTGGAGAGTTTTTTCATCTTTATTGTATATTGTGTGAATATATAATCAAATGGAGTTTTTCTCTGAAATCACTGCGTGTGTTTGTGTGTGTAGTGTCCCTCACGGTCCTAACATGTCCGAATGGATTGAAGGTTTTTAACCTTGCACGTGGTCAAATATTGAGTTTTGTGGAGATTTGTTCCAGGAAGTCAAGTGTTAACATGGAGTTTGGTATTTAATATTCTCAACACCCTGCTACAAATTATGATAAGTTTTGAACATCCTGTTACAAATTTCTGGAGCCACACTGGTATTTCCAGTGGCGAATGGGTGAGTAACACTGAAACATGAGAACATGCCTTTAGGAGGGGAAGTGGCTCGGCTGGTGATACGCGTAGGCTGTTGGAGCAGCAAAAGGAGGAATATGCCTGAGGAGGGCCCATATTACACCATACAAATTAATAGAAGACAATAAATAGTTCAGCTACTTCCATGTTAAAAGCTTTTACATGTAAAATTGCAGGCAGCAGAGAAGGAAATACAACCACATCCAAACAAGTTGGAAACTCCATGCCACCAGAATATTTCAACTATTTCAGGCAAAAGCGCAAGGGCAGAAAGGATCCATTGAAGCCAAAATTCTCAAAAGCTCCCAGGACCGTCTTTTCTTCAAAGAGCAGCATCGTTGCGTGATCTATAAACATACGACGGTTTGATTACTTAGGCAGAAGAATGAGATAAAACACGAAGACGCCTCTATTTGTCTGCTTTTCAAGCTCCAAATTTTCTGAAGAATTTTCGCAAAACCACATTTGGTTATTTTACTTTTTTCCGTTGATAATTAAAGCAAAAATGGGCTCTGTGCACACGATTAAAAACTTGTTCTGAAATCAAGTGAGGGGGTTGCTGCTTAAGGAAAAGAAATGTAGAAGGCCAGAGGAGTTATCCGAGGGTCATTAAAGTTGGTGGCTGGAGGTGGGGCTGTCATATCCCAAAAAGGTAGTGATCCGCCATGAACCATAAGACCCGAACTCGTAGGACAAGCATCCATAAAAAAAATTAAATCAAACACCAAAACTATAGATTACTAAGCAACCAACAATCTTTTTATTACAAACAACTCCAGCCAAAAAGATTCAGTCAAAAGTATAGGGCACAACTATCCCATGAACCAAACAATACGGATGAACCAACAATATTGAAAAGAGTCCAAATATCTAACCAAATGTTTTAATGTGGAAGCGATAAATAAATAAAAAAACTAAATTAAGATAAGACACCCTAAGAAGGTCAAACACGAGAAATTCCCGAGATGCCGCCAAAGTCCTTATCTAACTCCTTGACTTACCTGAAAAAGAAGTCGAATAAAAATTCGTCAATTGAAAACTCAGTGAATGAAAAGACATGTATTTGAATAAAGTTCTACAGCAGTAATTAGAATAAATTACTATGTTATCATAATTCGCTGAAGAGGGTGGCTAGTGGCAGAAGTTCACCTAGGAAGTATTTTTTTGGATACCTGAAAAGTTGCACCCAGAAAAAGAAAGGAATATACCATGAAACTATGTATAAAACTCCCATATTATCCGGAAAAAAAAAAAATTATCCGACCTTTTAGAAATCATTTTTTACCCTAGAAAGTAAAGGAAATCAACAGAGAAATATTTTGCCGTGTCGTTGATACGAGAATTACATAAACTGAAACTTAAATATATAACAGCTCCAGACAACCATACCCGAGTCCAAGTAATATAGGTGGTGGTGGGAGGAGGGACTGATCGGTCCTACTTCAAGTCCAACTTGGGGAGTTTTGATTCGTTTTGAATTCGCTAATTCAGAATGAAAGAGCTTTGTTTGGAAAACTTGGTATGAAACAAGTTGAACCACCTCAAAAACAAGTTTCGAAATCTGACAAGTTCCTGAAAGACCTTCCCAAATTTACTTTTGAAACAGAAACAATATTATAGTGACTTTCTAAAGATGAAACATTACCTCAGGTTACGTAATTTCTGAAGCCATTTTTTGTTCTCGTTATTCTGATCAAACTGCAATTTTCCCCACCACTCTGGGTCTGCATCAATGCGTTTCAGAATTTTCGCATTATCTTTGTTGAAAGGCAATTTCAGTAAACCTGGACACTCGAATATCTCCACCACCTCCAAGGATGGCCAGTTCAACGTCTCACTGGCACAAATGCTTTCAAGTTTTCCCATGTCAAGGAGAATCATTTTCTTCAATTTCGGCAGCAGAATTCCACCAGCTTCAGATGTTGGAATTATTTCTACAATTTCATCGCACTTCTCAATTTTCAAGCACTGGATTTCACAAAGTTGTTGGATGGAGTCGGGAGGAAAAATTGTGACCAAATTTCGACAACTGGTCAGTTCTAGAGTCGTTAATTTGGTTAGGCTTCCAGATTGAAATGGGCCCTTAAAAATGCTTTTCAACATTGTTAGATTCTTCATGAACAAGTGCTCTAAGCTAGGTAGTACCACAATGTCTGAGGTACCCACGATGGTTTCAATTGCATCACAACCTTCAATTAGACAACTTTGGATACCGTTCATGCTCTCGAGTTCTTTGTCCGATAGCTGCTTGATGTTGTTATTGTCGACTAATTCAAAAGCATCAGCTTCGGCAAGGACCTCGAGAATCGAAGAGTTTCTACCTTCAAATTCACAATACTTCACATACTTCTCAAACTCAGCGAAGTTGGGGAGTTGAGGCTGTTCCGACCTTTTGCAACCAATGTAGAACTCAAAGTTTTCAATGTCTTGGACTTTACTCCATGAACTCCCTTCAATGAAACTAAGAAGGGTTGTGGCATCAAGAACACGGATATGGAGATTTTGATTTTGAGACCCAACAACCTCAATGACATTTACAACCTTATCGGGAAAGCAAAACTTCAGAGACTTAAACTCTTTCAACGTAGCCACTTTTTTCATGATATTCTCTTCGACATCATCAGACCAAATTTCAGGTGATTTCACATTAATGACCAATTCTTCCAATATCCAAAGCTTTGAAATGACCTCGTAGTTGAAATTTTCCTCTTGGGTGGCATTTTCATTTTGAGACGCTGAAAAGGATACCCGCAGTCGCCTTAACTTGGTCAAGTTCTCAATTTGAGACGGTATATTATTGATTCCAGTCCCCACAGTATCGAGTGCTTCAAGATGTTGAAGTGCAGCCACAATGTGAGAAGGAAGCTCGGCCAAATTTGTGCAGTTATTTAGATACAGTACTTTGAGACCTTTCAAAACTGTAAGTGATGAAGGTAACCCCTCGATTCCTGTATGAGATACATCTAAAACTCGAAGTTCTGTCATGTTCTCAAAAAAAGTCGGCGGGATTTCCTCCAGGCTCGAATTTTTCTGAAGAAAAAGTGTGGAAAGTTTACTGCAATCAGGGGAAGCCGGTAATTTCTTCAATTTATTGTCACCGAAGGAGATTCTATTCTTCTCCTTCCAAAGTTCCACTTCTGGGGGCTCTTTTAATCCTTTGCTCGTTTCCACCATGTATTTACAATCAGGAACATCTTCTGCTATATTTAACGCCAAGTGTCGGATGAATTTGTGCATCAAAACTTCATTCTCAATATTACCTTTTTCAAGTAATGACACCTCCTTAAGGTAACTCAATACATGATGCCCATAATTGAGCGACTCCGTTGTTATGCTATCATCACTGCCAAGGAGATTTTCAGCTGCCCAACACTCCAACAAATAATCTGCGTTTATCTCATGGCCTTCCGGATACAATGCACCATAAAGAAAGCATTTCTGACGTTGCTCATCATCCAAGTCATCGTAACAAAATTTCAACAAATTATATATTTCCTTAATGCCTTCGCGGTCTTTCTCAGGCCACTTCCTCCAAGTATTCAATCCTTCACTCCAAGCGGTACGGTTATGTTTGAATTTGAATGTACTGGCTACTTTTTGTATCAACAGTGGAAGCCCGCTGCATTCCTTGCACACTCGCCGTGCAATTTTCTTAATTTCTGGATCTTCAAGAACTCCAGAACCTTTTAGAACATCTTGAAACATGTTCCATGCATCGTCTAGTAATAAGTAAGTCATCTTAACTATCTGTTCGACCATTGCGGGTCGACAAACACGACGCAATCTAGTCGTCAAAATTATCTTGCAGCCATTGTTGCTCTCAGGAATCCCAATTTTGGACAAATCGAGACATTCCTTGACATCATCCAAAAGTAGCAAGAACTTCTTGGCCTGCAACTTCATTGATATTCTTTCGGCAACTTCATCCGCATTGCTAGAACCTCCTATATCTAGTTTCAGTCTTCTTGCAATGGCCTGTAGGAGATGCTCCCTGGTCAAATTTTTCCTGCTCCCCTCTGTCGATACGTCTAGCCAAATGACCATTTCAAAAGATTTTGTAACTTTTTCATCGTTATGCAAGTATTTCAACATGGTTGTTTTCCCAATTCCCACCGTCCCGAGGATACCTATTTTCTTGACCTTGGAACTTCCTAGCAAGTCCAGAATCTCCTTGATCTGCCTTTCACATGCCACAAAATTGTTATCTGGTCCCTCTTTGTTCACAACATGTTTGGGTAGCAGATCAACAAACATTTTATATTGGAGTTGATTGCTTTCTTCCCCAAGAGTCTTTACTTTCTTGTAAATCTTTTTAAAAGCTTCTCTAAAATCCACATATGAGGGAGACCGGAAAAATGTCTCTTCTTTGCTTTGGTTGTCATATTCGGCTATTTTTTCGTCCAATTTGTGGCCAATCTCCACCACCGAGTAGACCCATTCCAAGTATGTTTGTGATGGTGCCTTCGTATTATTTCTCCGTACTTCATTATCAAAGTCCATCCTTATGCAGCCTAGCTTCCGACCTGCCTCTTTTAGATCAACAATAATCTCTTCCATATTGCCGGAGAGATCGTCTTTCTCATTTCGTGTATCCCAGAAAGCTTTCCTTTGATACCAAGCCTGCGCTAATGTTCCTCCTGCTGACGCCACAACTGAAGTTGTAGTTAGGATGCCTGCAAATAGGGCGCCTGCCATCCTGAAACTCAGAACCTAATCCCAGGTAAGTCAATACATCTATTTGATCAATCCCCTTGTCTCTACTATCAGTTCATAGTTGGAAGTATGGTTCTCGTTACCGTGATATTTATATGTCTCGTGTCAACGATAATTTCCACTTTTTATTGGAGTCAATTACTACTTCCCATATAATAAAAATTAGAGGCCGGGAACTTGCAAGCATCTGCAAGTCGAATTTTGCAAATTTTCTTAAAATGTGATCAAACAAATAAGTAGCCAAAAATTGACTAGCACACGCATTGCATGTGCTTGACCGCTAGTCATCATTTGAGCAACTGATGTGTTTTTTTTTCCTTATCTTTGAGGAATTGGTTCTAAATGCCAAATTAAATGCTAAGGGTACCAATAGGAGGAGTACCGACACTGCAAAGATGTCTTGTGGATCCCATACAAACAATTCAAATCGTTCATTAATTTTAAAATAAAATTTCAAGTACTTCTTTGCAACAAATCAGCTCAATCGAATATGTGTAAGTAGTTTATCCAATCTTCCAAGTTTTCATCCAAAATTTAGTATCCTGAATTTTGAATGAAAAATTAGAAATTAGATCAACCACTTACACAAATTCAATTGAGCTAATTTTTTCAGGACTTCTTGAAAAAAGATTTAAAATCAATAAACAGTTCACATTATTTGTATGGACCCAAAAGTGGGCCTCACATGTCATCTGTAGTATCGGTACTCTCCATATCGGTACCCATAGACAATTTTGGGAATAACATTTACAGCAATGCACCTATAATGCTTTACTCCCCGTCTAGGTACTATGGTACCCAATACCCATAGACGATTTTGGGAATAACATTTATACCAATGTGTTGGAAATTCGGTCTTCAAAATGATGAAAGTGATGGAGTCGTCTATTCAAACTTGAAACGGTAGAAGCATTGGAGTCACATTAGGAGAAAGCTTTCCTAAAGACAGTATTTGCCCCCACCAGAAGTTGTGCACCGGGTTACAGCAAATCCGCCTTCAAGATAAATCGAATCCAAAATCTAGGTTCTTTCTGTCTGCGTTTGCACAAACGATGACAGGCAGAATATTCGCTAAGAAAATGTGAAAGAACCAAGAACTGATCCTCTATTTTGAGATATAACAGAATATCAATTTGTCATTTCTAAGAAGAGAATGTGTAGAGAGGAAGAGAGCAATTCAGTATGGAATTTTTCGGTCCATCGAATGACTTTACAAATGGCCTATTTATAGACTAATAAGCACCCTTGTGTGAAAGGTTGTGTCTCTTGTAAAAAACCATAAGAAATGGTCATGTTTATTGAAGACAATTAATCGAAAGAACATGCCTATTAGTAGGCACCCTTTAAACATACAATTAAGAAGGGTCATGCCTCTTGGAGGCACCCCATGATTCACATCTCTTCCTAACAATCACATCTTTCCCAAACGAACACATCCCAATTTAATGAGTGTTACAATCATTTACATAAAGTCACAACTCATGTGAAAAGATGTAAGAACTTTGCACAAAAATCTCACTCGGTACCTTTCGAAAAATTCCAAACTAAAATCCAATTTTATTTTGAAAATCTCTAACAATCCTCCACCATTTTCGAAATAAAGAATAAGAGTTCTTGGTTCTCACAGAAAGCTTGTACATACTTGAATAGTGTCTCACGACTTCAACCATCCACTTAGTGAACTATGTCAAAGCTAGTCAGGGCAGCATAGTAGACGTATCTTTGAACTAGATGTCCTCTAGTGACCAACCGGCCATGTCTCACACACAATCCTCCAAATAATGCAGATATCCCAATCGATTGACCCGTGAACTGGCCTTGGGTCTTTATCTTGATTTCATGAGCGCTAGCTTTAATGTCTAGCCCCCTTGACCTATTGAAAGTGGCACCACTTCTACACTCACATAGGTAGATTCTTACCAGTGCCCCTGTAACAACAGCACCTAAAATCTATTAAGAGCTAAGTAGCTCATCCTCCTTTGTATACACATTACAAGTACCAAGCACTTTATCTCGGGATGAATAAAATAACATTTTGAGTGCTTACAACCACGACATATGGTGTAGTTTCTCATTGAACTCAAGAGATTGAGAGCATCAACCGGTTGAGTTGAGTTTCCACCAAGAGTGATCAAATTAAGTGGGCAAAAGTCTCATCCCCTTTGATGTCTTTCACACCAAATCTCTTACAAGAATAAATAAAACCATTGCTGTGAAAGCAATATTTTCATAGCTATATCATCATAGTTTATGACGTGATTCACTTGTCCGGACTAGCACCACAGTCATAACTACCAACTCTCTCTTAAGTGATTTATTGAGAAATATATCCGTGACAAAATACCATGTCACCCAATCTCATTATAAAAACCCCACTTTAATTCAAGAGAGAAAACCCCCACAAAATAGATTTACTATTTATCCATGATTTTCATGCTTAAATTGTATCAGGCGCCTTTGTATCCATTATTACTGATGGATACCAATTACAAGCATATAAATCAACTCCACCAAATAAACTAATTTGGATTTAATTAACTTGTGGGCCATAATTGTTTGGAAAAACTATGCAACTAAGATAATAGGAATTCGTCATTCCATTCCATATCTTTGTTAATGTCCAATATACACAAGAGAACATGTGACCGAAAGGCCACATAATCATCATTCCTTCCAATGAAAACCATGTTTCATACTTCTTAGAATAATCATGACTCTTCATTTTAATCCAAACACCACATCCCTTGATTATCCTCCAATGGTCACACCATTTAGTCTAAAACTAAGAACCACACCTTTCGGATTACATCCCCTGGTTAAATCCTTAACCTCTACATATATACATATTTACACACACACACACACACACACATATATATATATATATATATATATCAAAGTGTATTTTGGTAAAGGGCAAGAGAAGAGTCCAATCTATTTTTATTTCCGCATAAAAATATACTCATTCATGTAATGAATTCAAAACACCCACCATTTTGATTACATTATGCAAAGAACATGCATATAAACTTACGAACTTATGATGGTATGTTCAATTTGGAAATGTCATCTGAATCAAAGATATGAAAACTACATATCTAGCATTTGCGTAAAGCAAAAATTCGAGACACCGATTCGGTTAGCACTGACCATGTGTTCAACAATACAGTAACGTTGTACTTTCCCAACACGATTCTATCAAGGTCGTCAAACACCACTCATCAAAAGCCACATAACACATTTCTGTGTTACCGAAATACTACCATGACACAAATACCATGTCAGGCATCACCTTCGACAAGCCATATAAACCTTGATCATATAAAAATATTTCTGACACTAAATATGGCAAAAGATTTCCATCAATCAAATTTTTTTTATGCTCATAAAAGAAACATTTTATAAACATGACCATTCTATAAAAGCAAGTGTCAAGAAATCTCACTTGGAAGCGAGATGCTCTACATATAGAGAATAGGATGATGCTATGGTGTCCCCGGTCATTTTGGGGACACCGTAATTTTTGGCATAACAGAACCCTTACAACAATAACAAAAACCATTATAAGTATAATAGAACCATAACATGGCATAACCAAAGCATAACCAAAAACCAATCAAGGCATAACCAAAAATCAACCAAGGCATAACCAACCAAGTTATGCCTTGTTATGGTTTTGGTTATGCTTATAATGGTTTTGGTTATGCTTGTAATGAATTTGGTTATGCTTATAATGGTTTTGTTATGCCAAAAGTTACGGTGTCCCCAAAATGACCGGGGACACCGTAGTCATTCCCGAATAGAATAATAATAAACCGACACACTTGTTCTGAAACGGCACCAAAGTGAAAAGTTACATTGACCCGTTGCCTACCGATAACTAGCAGTTACATGCAAATAGTTGCCACTATTCAACTCCAACAGTCAAACTTTGTGCTTCCAAGACCACAAAATAAACATAATTACTTAACACTAATATCGTCGTTCTCTCATATTATTATTCTCTCCGTCTGTTACATGCACTGCAACAAAATACCCATAGATTATAAGAAATCGTGTAAACTCATGTATCTCTCTCCACTTTCCCTTCTCTAGTGTCTCCATCTCCATAGAACAAACTCCACTAACTGAGTCTTACCAAAGGGAACCAAACTATGAAATAAGTTCTCCTTACCAACCAATAAAGAACATTTAAATGTAACAAGGCATTACTGCTTATCCAAAAAAAATTTTGCTTATCCAAAAAAAAAAAAAAAACAAGGCATTACTGGAGAAGGATGAAAACAAGGAAATCTATTATATCACATGCATATTACATGCCGGGTAATAAAGGTACATTAATCACCGTGAAAATAATCATCTACTAATTATTTCCAGCCATACCCGTATCAAATGATATAAACAACTCCATAATCATGAACTCAAAATATGCATGCACCAAATAAAAAATCGTAATTGCCAACTTAACATCCTTTATTTAAGCACAAGAGTACACAACATACATCTCAAAAAATAAAAGAAAAGTAGATCAAACCTACTTAGTATGTGGATACATAAACTATCACACATATTTCAACCCTAATGAACAGAAAATTTGATTTTCTTTAAAGATCCAGGACAAGGAACGCTCTTGCGCGCCGTTCGCCTAATTATTGGCCCTTGTGACAAAAAGCATCATGACGTTTCTTTCGTGTCATTTCCATAGTCCGCATTTGACGCAAAGGAGTCGAAGTAAAAACACTCTTGCTCACTCCTTCACATGCTGGCGGAGGGGACAATTCACGGTTGACACCGGCAGGCGAACCTCCCATCGTTGCGGTAAACTCATCGGAATCCTCCATAATTCCCAATGGAGCTATTTCCTTTGGACTATGAAAATCATCATACGCAGATGAATACTTTCCAATTTCCTGAGACCCATTTTCGGATATTTCCTTAACCGGACTAGCCGCAACGTTTTGGACTGAATTTTCTATCACAAAATAGTCTTCTTCATCAGAAGAGATATCAATCATCACCGGTTGATTCTCATCTACGAGGCCTCGCCATGCAAAGACCTCTTTCCATTCTTTAAACCAAAGAATATCATTGAGACTTGGAGGTGTTGAAGAGTCTTCCAAAATAATGTTAAATGATGGAAGAAAAGGAGCTGAAAGGCGTATGATATTCCAAGGGATTTCCGAAGGCATTATGGAGAAAAGAACGTGCTTCAAAATAAACCAAAAGGAGAAGCAATACACCAAACCGAGTATCCGACGAAACAACACCAGAGTATACCCTCTCTCTCTCCCGAGCTTGAAGACGAACTATGCAAAGTGTGTGTGTGTAAATGCCGGAAACAATTCAGTGCCCATAAGGAAGAAAACGGACTGTATTTATATGAAAAGAAAAACAACCGTTGGAGAACGGACACCTCAGTTGGCTGACTCTAACCGTTGTGAATTAAACAGACACAACCCAAATCGAAAAGTCAGACAACAACAGTTGCATTTCTTTCACGCTTGGAAATTAAACCAAGTGTCTAATAAAGAAATATTACTTCTTCTGTCATTGTCATTCTATACAAGAACCAACGGGCCTAGGGCCCACCCAGGCAATATTCATTCCATAACATAAACTCTAATCTGTAAATTGCTAAGGAGCTAAGAACGCAAATTACAATATAACTCATTCCGTCAAATACCACTAATAACATAGTGACCAAACAATGGGTTGTTCTTACCCATCGCCTGGTTATAAGAAGAACCAAAAACACAATCTCAAGCAATTACCTAAGGAACTAAAATTGCTTAATGTGTTAAACTAGTTAAAAATAGTGCTGTAGTCATCCACACCCACTCGTTTCACCCGAACGGACACATGGACCGACACCAATACTGTGGATTGTCTGATCATGATCGACGACAGCAATCAGATCATCCTTACCGGCGCACCAACTTGTATGACTCTCCCGTCACACGTACGCCCTGCGGTTTCTTTGTCAATGACACGTCACCGCCAAGTCATTGGATTATTAGTTGAACCATAATCACAATGTCAAAATTGTCTTCTTTGACAATTCTCCCACGTACTGATGAAACTACGAGTTTGCATTTTGAAAACTATAGTCTAAACTCTAAAGGTATGACAAAAATTAGATTACAGTGTACCTTTCACCTTGAGGAAAAATTATAAGAGTTTACGGCGCACTGGAAAATGCAGCCCCAGAAGTTCATTGTTATTAACCCTTTTGTCTTTTAAGTCTCCAATCGCATCTATTCATCTTTGTCTTAAAGACCCATACCATAATCAATCCACTTTCATCTTTGCAAAAATACTGTCTTTAGATTGTTGGAAATTCGGTCTTCAAAATGATGAAAGTGATGGCGTTGTCTCTTCAAACTTGGGACGGTAAAAGCATTCGAGTCACGTTAGGAGAACGCTTTTCTAAAGACAGTATTTGCCCCCACCAGAAGGTGTGCACCGGGTTACAGCAAATCCACCTTTAAGATAAATCGAATCCAAACTCTAGGTTCTTTTTGTCTGCGTTTGCACAAACGATGACAGATAGAATATCCGCTAAGAAAATATGAAAGAACCAAGAACCGATCCTCTATTTTGAGATATAATAGAATATCAGTTTGCCATTTCTAAGAAGAGAATGTGTAGAGAGAAAGAGAGCAATTCAGTATGGAATTTTTTGGTCCATCAAATGACTTTACAAATGGCTTATTTATAGACTAATAAGCACCCTTGTGTGAAAGGTTGTGTCTCTTGTAAACAACCATAAAAAATGGTCATGTTTATTGAAGACAATTAATGGAAAGAACAAGCCTATTAGTAGGCACCCTTTAAACAAACAATTAAGAAGGGTCATACCTCTTGGAGGCACCCCAAGATTCACATCCATTCCTAACAATCACATTTTTCCCAAATGAACACACCCCAATTTAATGAGTGTTACAACCATTTACATAAAGTCATAACTCATGTGAAAATGTGTAACAACTTTGCTCAAAAATCTCACACGGTACCTTTCGAAAAATTCCAAACAAAAATCCAATTTTATTTTGAAAATCTCCAACACAATGCACCTATAATGCTTCCATGCATCCACGAACTTCTTATTCATCCTTACGATACTTTTGATTCCATTATACACACTAACGCCTAGTTCTACTCAAATCAAGAGAGATTCAAAAAAAAAAATAAAACCCTCTGAACTAACTCCACTTCTTGCCTCAAACTTTGTGAAAGTAAGTCTTACTCAGAAATTAAGTCTTACTCAAATCACGAGAGATTAATTCAAATCTTTAATCAACTTTTAGTACTAAAAAGTAAGTTTTATTCAAATCTTTAAAAGGTTTTTTGTGCCTTCCAAATGTACAATTGCGCCATGAATGAATGAAGCTTTAATGCTCAAGTTGTCCGTGAAAGCTTTTACTCCGGCTTGTACTCATATTTAAAACCCTTCGGCCTAATTTTTCGATGACTTTTTTGTGCAATCTTCTTTTTTGTTGTTTGCTCTCAATTCTTATTAGATTTGAATAATTTTTACATATCGTTCTTCCTCCTGATGAGAGGAATCATACAAGAATACATATAGAGACCAAATTTTTTTTAAAAAATAATCATATAAGACGACAAATAAAAATCCAAAAAGTCCGTCTTTCACAAATTTCTACTATCTTTTTGGTCTTTTTTTTTTTATTAACTCTTTTCAACTCCAGTATGTATTTTTATTCATTTTGTATCCCTTGCATTGAGTCGAATAAGATTATGTCAAAATTTGACACAAATCTCATAGTAAGAATTTAGATAAAACAACCAAAAACAC